>JAVLVB010000220.1:0-10313 GCA_032876305.1 Orestias chungarensis | reverse complement strand
AAAATAAAAGCTTTTCTTGACAATTTGTCTTCCTCCAGAAATCTCAGTTCTGCCACGGATACAGTCAGAACAAATATGAGGAACTGTGAAAACCTTATAGACTCACTAGTCTACTTCCCCCAGACGGCCACAGGCAGTGATGAAACTACAGGCGACGAGGTGAGTTGAAAAGCAAGCCAAAGCAGAAATGTTTGATACACAATGTCGTAATCCTGAGGTGTTCCGGATTTTGCTCACGTAGTAATAAACATTACATAACTGTGTTGTAGAAAATAAATATATCCCTTTTTGATGTGTTTAAATTCAATCTTGTGGAGGATTAAGGAAAACGACACAGAAGTTAGGTTTGATCACCTCAGTTACCCGAATCCAACTGAATAGCAGAGTAACTTTACAGCGTGTTAATAAAAATCAAACAAAATCCTATTTTGTGAAACAAAACATCCTGACACTTAGGTGTGAGCACAGCCCCCTAGTGGTCCGCCACATCCAAACTGTGCAACCCAAGTTTACTAAAATGCTTAGGGAACCTCTGCAGACGTTGCTGACAGGAGAACCGTCTCTCACCGTCAGGTGTTGCCATTAATCATGGTCAGGGGATGTGACCCACCACATCTATGGGGACATGCTGGCACAGGACACATGCCACACCCTAATCTATAACTGTTTTGGCAGCCAAGGCCAAACAAACGTAGAATTGAAACGTTTCATAGAGGTCTCAACGCAGGGATGAGAAAGGGAATGTAAAGGGTCAAAAACCTGGCAGAACCACAAAACTGGACCCAGAGGTTGGGACAGCCAGTAGAAACTTCACAGGCCACCTTTCTGCACCAGTCTGTCTTCCAAATGGAGGCCTGTGTGCCCAGACTGTATCATTAGAATGCCTGCATACCTACACTGGTCCTCTGTCATAGCAGAAAAATCAACACCTCATAAATAAGGGAGATCCGTGCACATGACAGTAAGCTACCAAGTTGGACTTGTCGATCACATGATGAATGTCAGCTGTGAATTCAGAAATGGCTGCAAGTTGGCGTTGCTGTTGTGCAGACAAGCGGTCACAAATTTTGTACATTGTAAGATAAGGGGCTTGTGTTCAACATGAGTAAATAAGTAGCTCTGCATAAAAAATTGGAATGTGTTGTAGCCTGGTAGAGCCAGTCAGTCCCTATCAGAAATACTTTTACGCTAACTGTCTGATTAAAGAAGGTTTTTGCCGAATCCCACAGGCGCGCTGATCTAACGCTGCACTCATGGCTGTGTTGTCAAAGAGGGCAGCATCTAATGACTGGAGGCGTTCAGTGGTCCAGGTGATGCCATGTTGGTGGTTATTCTCTTTTTAGGTTCACCATAAAGCAGCTGCCAAAGTAGTGCTGTCCTGGCAAGGAAATAGTTGCAAATATGAACCATTCCCAAGAATTGCTGGAGGGGCTTAACCGTTTGTGGGCGTGTAAAATCTGACGCTGCCTGAACTCTGTTTGGCAATGGAAAGGCACCACTTGCAGAATTACGGTAGCCTGAGGGGAATAAAAGTATGACCGGCATCCCAAATTTTGCTGGGGTCGTCTATCAGGCTATGTGGTGCTAGGTGTTGAAAACCCTGACGTAAGTGGGACAAATATACAAAGACTAATGGCAGCTCGCACAAGACCATATCCATTAACCGGGAAAGGTTTGAGCGTGGCCGTTAAGGCTCAACGACATGTGAAGACAACACATGGCGTAGTTGCAGACGTTTCAGGAACATCCTCTTCTTGCACCTGGTAAAAACCTTGCACCAAATCTTCTTTAGAAATAGTCTGGTGAGATGTACAGAGAAATCCTGGATGTGGATTGGATAGCATTTTGTGACATTAAGGTGATGAAAATCACCACTGGACATCTGACTCGGGCACCAACGGCGAAGCCCAGAGACTATTGGATAGCTGCACAATGCCTAAGCGCTCCATGTTGGCAAACTCCTCACATGCAATAAGCAGTTTAGCTGCATCAAGGCAGCACGTGTTTTCGAACGCCAAAACCATGGGGATATGATGTTCAGGTGGAAACACTCTGCTTTGGCCCTGTACCGCTGGCATCTTCGTATGATGATTGTTGCCACCGCTGATGGCTGGTCAGCCTCTGAGGACGTCGGTAGATGCTCGGAAAAGGTTGCTAGAAGTTCCTGAAGCTGCAACTGCGATGCTCTTTTTAGCCAGGAGGGTTCTATTTGTTTCAACAAGTGATCCTGTTGTCCTTCTTAAGGACCGACGTAGAGTTAGCGAGGGTGCCCCGCACTGGCAGGTCTACAAAATCAAAACATTCCATCTGGATATGAGTTGAGCATGTTGGTGTTCAGCCACCATGATCTAACAGCACCTTTTGTTTTTAGAAAAGGGAAACTTAAATTGGTTTATATAATAAAAAATATGGAAAAAATACATCATTCCTCTTTACACTAACACCCCTAAATAAAACCCATTTCCACCCAATGACTATTACGGTGGCAGTTTGTCACAAGTTGTTTAGGAGAAACATAAAGCAACACTGTTCAGGCTTTTTCATGCTCCGGGATCCATTCAACTGTATTTGCAGTGAGAGGTTTGTAGTAACTGATTTTGAGCTGTCTCAATAAAAACACAAATTAATTGACCTCTGTTTTGCAAAGCATGTTAATGTTTTATAGTTTTTGGTTATGTCGGATTTAGGTATATATACATTCAACCCGTTTGACTGAATGTAGTTATTTAAATATACAATTGTACCTCTTTCATTTAGAAGTCAGTGGAAAACTGCGTCTGCATCCTTCGAAACCTGACTTATGAAGCTGAAAAGGAATTTCCCCCCCAAGTCTCTGAACAACAGAAAGAGACTCAAGATACAGCTCCCAGAAAAACAGTGGTTTGCTGTTTTCCTCATTCAAGGGCCAAGCAAGCAAAGGTAACCACTTTATAAGTAAACACAGATTTATTACAGACTAATAAACTGCAGTTCAGAATTAAAGGGATAGATGAAGTGAAGTTATGAAGTTATTTGACAAGGAAATTGTTCTGATGTAGTCGTGATAAAGTAGAAGAAAAGTTCAAATTTGATAAAATATAATTGGCAATACGTAAAAATTCCTAAAGAATTATCAAATTAATTTAGCCAGTTACACAGAAAAAAAGGACCAAACACAATACCAGATCTTTTGTGTGAGCTGGCTTTTTAATGTAACATTTCAAGCTATGCGGGCTAAACCGGCAGCTTCATAAGCATGGACGCATCATCAGATGTGTACGCGGCAGTGAGTTATTACAACTAACCTGTGCATGTGGAAGAATCAAATGCTGCACAGAAGCTTTGGCAGCTTTCTCCACTGCCGTGTTCCCATGCACACGGTTTGCTGAAAAACTCAGTGCTGGGTTTAAAATAAATAAATAATAAATAAGACGCGTTAAATGCCTAAAAATGAGTTGTATCATCATGACAAAAAATTACATCTAAGAAATTTAAGTACTTTTGTGTGGCCTGTTATAAATATGTAATGTCACACAGCATAACATTATTAATACAAACAAATAGGCAGGAAGATAACTTATGTTCTAATAAAAGATTCAAATCTAAATATACCAGGTTTGTGGGGGCTGAAAGTTATATATTTCAACCATGATAGTCCATCGTCTCTTCCCTGATCTAATCAACCCGAAATAAGAACACAGAGCCACAATCCTAGCTACAGGTGTTTAGTTGCTCCTTGTAACACTCCTGACTTCTGCAACTCTATAAATAATTTCTTCCCAGGATGCGAAGGACAGGACGGACGGAGGGAATGAAGTCCTCCTGCGGGAAATTAAGGACCCCCATGGAGCTGATCTGCTTTGGAGCAAACCCGTCATCAGGATGTATTTGTCACTGATGGCACGAAATAAACGGAACGAGACGCGGGAGGCGGCCATTGGGGCGCTGCAGAACCTTACGCATGGAAAGGGGAAGGTAAGAATAACCAAAGTTAAGCTGTAAGTCTTAATTAAACTTCTCAAATACAATGCGTGAAAGCTAAAATTAATTCAATATTGTACTAATAAAAGAATGATGAAACAAAAAAGGCCTGGATAAGGGTATTTATTGATTTTATTTTCAACAGGAAACCTGGTGGCTGCCTAGATGAAAATTAATGTATTTACAATTTTCTGTGCCCTGATAGATCTCTGTACTTGTCGCCAAGACAATTGCAGAAGCCAATACACTCCAGGAACTCAAACAGGTTTTAAAAAACATCAATCTGAAGATGGCAGCCTTGGATCTAATAGCAAACCTCTCCAACTTTACAGATCTTTGCGAAACCATTGGTAACTCTACATTTTGAATTCTGAAGCATAAAAAATGGGTTCTGACCCCTCGAACATTTTCAAGCAGGCTCATGTTTCAGTGTTGGTCCCTATCATAAAATCCCTATAAAATGCAAAAAAGTCTGACCAAAAAAGCTTAATAACGGAAAAAAAGATGTCCAGATTTTATAGAATCCAACATTTACAAATGTGCATTTGTGTTCAGCTTTCGTAAGTCAATAATCCATACAGTATTATCACCTTTTAACTGCATTTAAAGCAGTTATTCCTTGCAGCTACAGCTTTTCCAGCTTTGCATTTAAAGTTGCTGCTCTGCTAGAATGGGGAATCTGCTCTGAATGTCCCCTCAGCATGATCCTGCTACCACCTTGTTTCACACTAGAGCATTGCATGTTCAGATTGATTTTAAATGTTTTCCCAGCACATACAACACATATGCCTGATTTTGTTTTTAAATTCAGGAATGTAACAAGCAATTTTCTTTCCAATTTAACACAATGCACTACTTTCTGCTCATCTATCATGTGAGATAAGTTTCTTGTAAAGATGTTAAAAAGTTCTTGGGCATATGAAAGACTAACCTTTTACCTCTTTTAAATGTAATTATAACACTTTTGTTTTCAGCAGAACAGTTATTGCCAGGTGTTTTTAAAATGTTGCCCAGTTGGAACATCGATAAAAATGAATCTGACGAGGTGAAAATTCTGTGTGGGATCCTACAAAACCTCAGTTTGAGCGACGTGGACAGAGCCAAACGTATTAAAAACAACGGATGTGTGAAGAGAATGTTGCGGATTAAAAATACAAGGTTAGTGGAACATTTAACATGACACTGAAGGTTTTACAGTGTAAATGGGTACATGTGGTCATATTGACCTCGTTTCTCTTTCCATTATTGACACAGTGAAGCAGAAGTAGCAATAAACAATCTAAAAGCTGTATTGGATGAATAAATATCTTCACTCCAGCCTAAGAAAAGTGAGTATGCACGGATCACACCATCTAATATAATGACAGTCTGTAGATCTTTGATTAATTATATTTTTTTGTTGTCAACCAATGATTGCTTGAGTTCTGTCTTGAGTTTATTTAAACATTAGAAGTTCTTTGAAAATACTTTTGAATTATACCAGGAGTTTTACTTATGGTTTAAAAAAAAATCTTAGTTCTTGAATGTCATAGATTAATTTCCCTGTAGTCTTTTTGTAAACCTACTCAAGTGATGAACACAACAAATTCTTTAATTTGACGTTGGATCATTTATTTATAAATGCTGACTGAAGTAAATCCTTTCCACATGTCATTGAAACTTTGTGATTGACGCCATTAATAAATAAAAACAGCAACATCATTCTGGAAGACTACAATAAACAAAGTAAAAAACCTCCTACTTGCACGTCTTTGACCAGAGCCATTAACCTCAAGGCTCAAGATGTTTTTAAGGGACATGAAAAATGACTTAAAAAAAATAAAATCGCTCTTTTAAACTAAGATGTGATAAATTCTTTATCGATTTAAGATTTTAAGATGCTATTTGTTATGATTTCCTTCTACAAAATAAATTTTTTCTCAGAATTAGGTCTTTCATTAACAAACCTATGCCATCTTCTGAATATTATATTTTATCTGAAAATACTTCAGTATCTTCAAAAACTATACACAGGGTCTTTGCATAGATGTGTTTATTGCCAAAACGCCCATTAGGTAACATGAACTGTATACAAAAATGTGTAAAATCCAAGTCAATCGCAAACAAGTCAGGAAGCTTTGAACAAAGCTGTGTAGCCACGCCTGCTCTACTGCTCACTCACATGTAAATGCCACCAATATGGAAGCAAATCGTTACCATAATTAAATGAAAAGCCTTTTTAGAAATGCTTTTCATTTTAAGAATGTGGCTGCATTATTTGACTCTTAAATAAAGTTAGTAATCAATAATCCTGTTTGCATTTTAATTTTCTTCTTAAAACTGCTCATTGTTTCACTTAATTACATTTAAAATGAAAGACTTTTGAGATTTATTTTCCAAAATATGCCCCATCAAAAAGTTACCAAAATTAAATTTGAAATGTAAAATTTTAAAATGAAAAGGCTTTTTCATTTTAAGAATGTGGCTGAATTTGACTCTTAAATACAGTTGGTAATCAATCATGCTCTTTGCATTTGCATTTTCTTCAAGACCGCACATAATGCGGCATAATCAAAAAGAAAAAAAACGGACATTGCTTTTTCGTTTTCTTGGTCTGCCAAGAAAACGGTTTTAACATAAATTCGGTTTCGTCTGACTATCCGTAATTACATCTTGACTAGACAAAACTGTCTTTGTAAATATAATCTGCTGTGGTCACATCCAGTTCAAACGCATCATAAAAACATTGTCTGATTCTTTGTTGACAATGGATGTCCTAACCCCAAACAGACTTCTCACTAATTATGGACTAAATAAGCTTTATTCTAATCAACTATTTTCTCTCTCAAGTCTGTTGAAACTTGGTTAATGATGTTTGACTTTAAATCTCTGTCCAGGCTTGCTTTAACAGTCTTACATTCATTTGCATATCAGTAGAAGGACTTACCAATGTGTTAGCCTAACATAAGTGCTTCATGTTCAGCATTTTGGATAGCTATGATTATTTATTTTTTATTTGATGCTCAGATATAATCTCAGTTACTTTTGTGGGGTCTTGATTTTTTTTTCTACTGTAAAGCTTGTTTAGTTCCCTTTGTGCTCCCCAAATGCAGTTATTCAACATACACTGCATTATCTTGACATCCTGAGCCAAATTTTCAACATACCTTATTAGACAGTTATTCTATGTCCAAAAGTATTGCACTTAATCGTTTGACTAACAGCCTGGCCATTGGTAATTTTGGAATATCTTATTGTTGAAGTACTATTGTAGAAGTACTACGGAGTACCGGCCCATCTAAAGCCATGGCAGTGACCCTTTAAAAAGCAGAAGTGCATTATTTTTAATTTAAAGATGAATCTGCTACTTGGCTTCTGCTGGACACAATTAGATTAAAGCATGCTTATTTATATTAGGCGCCACAGCGGATGGTGTATTTCACATCATAAGCAAATAAAGTCAAGTAAATGGTCTTTACACCCCGAAGACTAGAATATGTCAAAGCACTAAGCTATATGAAAAAAGTCAAAGAGCAACACCTTTTTATGCATTATACCAAGGTTTACTTGCTTGAATGTTCAAGAAATCCTCAAGGAGAAACCAAAGTATTTGGTTTGATAAAACCAAAATAAAACATGAATAGCAAGGGGGGTTTGTTTCATTGTAATTAGGGAGACATGAAGCAAACTGAAAAGTCTAGAGTGTTTGTGTACTTTCTACCATCACTGCTCATGCAAAAAAAAAAATGGCCTCAAAGACTTGCAAAAAAATACAGAATACTATTTGTACCCAATTCGTAAAGACTAAGTTGAGACTGTAAAGACTCATTAAAGGTTTAAGTTAAAACAAATTCTTTTGTAGATGGAGTTTTTATTTTGAATATATTTAGCTAAATGTTTGTACATTTCTTTTCACCTTCTCATTTTGGGTTATTCTTTAGAATTTGGAGCAAAACGGAAGATAATTTTGATACTGTGTGTTAAAAGGTGATTTATGAGAATGCTTTTCTAAATGCTTTGTATTTATCCTCTAGTGCCTCTAAATTACAGACTGTGTAATGAACACATTTTATTTTTCTTAACAGCTTATTGCTATACACCCGGAGAAATATTGTAAAGCTGTGAAGTCCAATAACGGAGTCTCAGTAAATCTGAAAAACATTTTTCAAAAACTGGACTCCTTTTAAATTTTTTTCAAGAGACAGAAATTACTTGTTTCTATTAGGATTCATTTTATTTGCATGTTAACTTTCTGTTGTACACAAAGAAAGCAGAGATGAAGTGATTTTAATAGTGTTACTTTCTTTGTATGGAAATGGAAGTAGTAGACATAATGGCAGCATAAAATCCGATTTTTAGTAACGTTTAAAGCATTTGATAGGTTTCCACAATAAAATGATCTGATGCACTGTTTTATGGATTGGAGGAATGACGCAAACTTGAAATCTGTGTGGCACTGGTAATACAAACCTTTTGTGTTTTGTACTGTATAATGGAAGCAAAACACTTGGCAATGTTTTTCAGCATTTTATGTGACTGTTGTGATTTAAAGATTTGCAATGAAAAAACTAACAAATTATCTGCAGTAAATGTGGTAAATCCAAACGGCTCTAATGGATTAAAATGAAGTATAGATGGCTGCAATATTTGAAGTGTAGAAAAACTTTTGTGTGGAAATAAATATTTTTTGATGGCTTTGAACAATTTTCTTTTTCTTTTGTAAAAATTGTATCAACGATACTTTAAATCATAGCTAGCCAAATGTGCACCAAGCTTTGCTCCAACCTAAATTTGTGGGCTATAATGAGCACTAAAACAAACACAAGAAAGCTCTGTGGTTGCAAAAGTATTTCACCTCAAATTACAACCATAGGTTTTGTCTCCATATCAAATCTGACTAACCTAGACTTCATTATGTTTCCACTTCCATGCTTGTTTTCCTAAAACCTCCTACACTTGTTTTTTCTGATTTTGATTCTTAATAAAACATTTACCTGGCTCTCTGATTCAATTTCCAACCAGCATCAACTTCGTGGAGGACAAGGTTTGTTGGGTCAACATATTGGACTGCCATTCAAGCACAATATAACTGAAATGGGAAGAAAAACAGCTTCTCTCTGCCTCGCTGGATATGCTTTGATATTTAAACATGCAAGAAAACATTTGGTCCCTGTACTTTAATTAGGAGCCTTAAGATAATGTTAGATTGTTCTTTGATTTTGAGAGATTAATTAAACCAACAGTCTTTGTTTTAGACTGTGGGTAGGAGTAAAATGAGAGATAAAAGCTTGGTGTTTCAAACCTGGTAAGACGGAACTGCTTCTGTAACTCATATTTGTCGTTTATGTACTTTCTGATGGGATGTTTTTAAACTTTCTCCTGATGTAACATTTGTTTTTGCTAAGATATCCCAGCTTGGTGTTTCTAGGTTGTGTGTCCTGCAAGTTTTAGATCCGTCTCTGCTTCAAAACACCTGATACAAATAATCAGGCCATTAGCAGGACTCTGGAGAACTGGACTGCCGCTGAGGTGGTGATTAAACCATTTGATTCAGATGTGTTGGACCAGGGAGAAACTTAAAAGTTGTAGAACACCGGCCCTTGAGAACTGGAGTTTGACACCTCTGTTCTGGAGCGTCTCCTCAGGTCCTCAGTAAAGCCAACCTGCATATTGAGTTTTTTCAAGACCCGACGTCCAAAGATGGGGTTCACCTTGTTTACGTGTTACTAAATGGATACTTCCAGTGTACTAAACATATAGTTCCAGTGTTGCATCAATTAATGATCAGTAATTGCCATGATATGCGTTGACCTAACTTTGGGGGCATTTATAAACTATGGGAAATATTCATTATATTACGCAAATACATTTAATGAATGATTTTGACTTTTCTATGTTTAGATGTATGTGTAGTTTAGAACATGTAAATTATAATGCTTTTCTCTCGTATATGGCTGCGCTCAGCAAACGCATTCTTCAACCAGTGTGAAATTTTTCTTATATGGTTGTGCTTACACGAATCCTGTCATTAACTCAACATTATGCCTATTTGAACAGGGTGTGTGTGTGTGTTTTCCTGTCTTGCTATAGTTGTGCGGACCAACCCTTGACAAAAGACCAACATTGTGAGGACATTTGTAGTTGTGAGGACATTTTGCCTGGTCCACACAAAGACAATTTGGGAAATAACTCCTCTGACCCTAATAGATGTTCTGAGTGAGTTTCAGAGAAAGTCCACACAGACATAGATAACCATGAAAAATGTGTGAAAGCTTCTGCTCCTGATTGCTCTCTACTGAACACACACCAGTACTACACCCACAATTTTTTTTAGTGTTTTGTCATTTTCTGATTGGCTAAAGCTACGATTTTAC
>JAVLVB010000214.1:1326650-1353483 GCA_032876305.1 Orestias chungarensis | reverse complement strand
GGTGAGTTATGGCTGAATGAACCTGGGAATGAAGACAAGGGTTTGTTAGTTGAGGCAGTAATGGAAGCAGCTAGGAACGCGGAGAATCTTGGAAGTACACAAGGTAAAGCTCTAACAGAAGGAACAGTCTCTGTCATGGGAAACAGATATTAGCAACACTAGGAAAGTTTAGTCTAACGACTCTTTGGCTCTGAGGTTGTGGGTTACCGGTAATAGGCAACACTCAGGCGACGAGTAGTTGATCCACACTCCTCTTATACTGCTCTGCTCATCAGTGCCAACCCGAGACACCTGGGAACCGCGGGACTCCATCCTGGAGCCCCGCAACAGCGACCCCCGTGGCCACCTAGGGAACTACAAAGAGAGACTCAACCTGACACCCAGGTGCTTCATGACATGTGACGTCAGGGCAACCGGCCTGTAGTCACTGTGTGTGGTAGGTGTCTTCTTCTTGGGCACAGGAACCAGACATGAAGTTTTCCACCGGTCGGGAACGACCCTCTGGCTAAGGCTCACGGTGAAGATGTGATGGAAGATCCCACACAGCTGATTGGCACATCTTCTCAGCACCCGGGGGCTGAGGCCGTCAGGACCAGCTCCCTTTCCTTGACACAGGCGGCTAAACTCTCTTCTCACCTCTTCTGGGGTTATGGTTATGGGGGAGGGCGGGTAGAGTCCCTCAGATGATGAGGGGCAGGAGGGCTGATGGTTGTTGATAATGAAGCAGTTGATGGTGTGCGGGGGGTGCAGGGTGGATGGGTGTGGTCGATGAGGTGCTAACAGCGTCGTTGGAGGAGCTTGGGGGAGGGTGGGCAGAGACTGTCTCATCAAACCTGTTGAAAAACAGGTTTAGCTGGTTAGCCTCATGTAGTCTCCTTCCATCAGCTGGTCGCCCTTTTTGCTGTGACCAGTGATGGCTCTCATCCCACTCCATACCTCCTTCATGTTGTTCTGCTGGAGCTTGCTCTCCAGCTCCCTCCTGTAGCTGTCCTTCCCCTCCTCAATCCTCACCCTCAGTTCCCTCTGTACTCTCCTCAGCTCTTCTTTGTCCCTGCTCCTGAATGCAGCCTTCTTCCTTTTCGGTACTGCCTTGATGTCCCTGGTCACCCACGGTTTGTTGTTGGGGTAACAGCGCAGTCTTGGTGGGTCTCAGTCTCAGCACCTTCCGTGACCCTTGTTATGAAATCACTAAGCAAACGTTAATGTTCAGGACTAGAAGGTGGTAGCTTTCATCAAATTATGATGTTACAGCATCCCACTTCCAACTTGCACAGCACACATCACAGGAGAGTGTGGACTATGATCCCTTTCCAAAAGGTGTGTCCACATGTTACGACCCGTCTTGGATTGGTTAGATCGTAACATGAATGGTCCCTCCTCTTCCCATCCCAAGTAGCCAGCACACACAAAGTTAAACATTTTACAATGATATTTATTTAAAAAAAGATATGTCTTTGATTTAGCTGCGACAAAAGGGAGCATATAACTTCAGAATGAGCCAGTGCTAAAAACAACAAACAAAAGAAACTATCTGAATAATAATGAACTTACCTAATTGAAAATAAATAAACCAAATGACATAAACTTACCTCCCTGACTAAAAGAAACAGGAAAGAACTGGGGTAACATAAATGGCAACTCATTCCTACAAACTCAAAACCAGGGTGTTTAACAAACAAACAACAGTGTGGCCGGTAGAGATGAGCAGAGGAGGGATTCCCTCCGAAGTCCACGTCGGCTGCCTTTATGCTCTTCACGTCCGGGAAGCTACCAATCGGACGTCACTCGTCGTCCTCCAGGCACCAATCAAAAGCAGGCACCTGCACACTCGTTTGCAGAATTAGATTTCACAACGCCGTCGTAACAGCACAACTTTTACAATCGTATTTATATGTCAATACAGTTTTTGTATCCAAAAGTCTGTTGAAATATTTGTGTCTGAGAGTATGAATCTGAAAGCTGTGTAAAGCCATCTATAAATTTGCAGAGGCTGTGTTCGATGTGATTGCGGATCGATTACTCCGCCCCGTGACGACAAGGTAAAAATTTTTTACTCGTACCCACAAAGTTGAATTCATGTCTACAGAGAAAGGAAGAGTTAGTAGTCGAAAAAATTTGAGTTTTATTCATAAGACTCACATCTTTTAGTTTCATACTCTCAAACTCACAAATATTTCAGCAGAACTTTGTGTACAAGAACTTTATTGATATATAAATGTGAATGTTAAAGTTGTGCACACCTTTGTCACAGCGATCTTACTCCATAGGAGAGCTGCTTACGGTGAATCTGTCCCTCCTCAATGCTACTTCCCACTTCTTCCTCAAATTTTTGTCAATGGGAGACATTCAAAATAAAAATGGGAGATTAGAGTCAAATTTGCTGGTCAACGTTATATCAGCAATAATGCATTATTTCTACAATAGCATATTTATATCAGTTGTAATCTAAGCCTTCTTTATCTAAGTCTAAGGCAGTAACAGAAAACTATGACAATTACGCTATAAGGCTAAAGATATGATTTATAAAGTTTCAGATGGCCGGATAGGTGAGTGAACAGCTATAACACAGCCTAGCTTAAGGTTTGCTGGGTATTTTTTCACAAGCAGAAATAAACTACAGTATAATAATATTCTATTAACAAAATTCAAACAACAATAACGTTGAATCTTCCTTGTGAAAGGTAATCACCCGACTCATGGTTGCAATCGCCGGCCGATTTGAACAAAAATATGCGGCACAGTGCTCTGGCATCTTGATTGTCTGCTGCTGTCCTATAGGCAGGACGACCGCTCCAAGATGGCGGCCGTATTTACCGCGCTCAAAGCAGTCGATGTGCCGTTTATTCTTTGTAATGTCTATGGGGAAAGGAGGAGGGAGTCAGAAGGGCGCCTTATCTGTGTGATGCTGTAGAATATTCCACAGTATTGTTTTGTCATTTAGTGCCAAAACACAAAAGCTATTCTTGTTCTCAAGAGTGTTCGGTTTGGAAATGTCTGTCCCTAAATCATCAACCGTGTTTCCTAGGAGGGAGAAACCGCTAACTCTACGGAGCTTGAATATCCAATGTCTAACTTTAAACTAACTCACCGTTTAAGTTCACCATGGGCTTGACTCCATCCTTCAATTAGCAATGTGCTGATTGGCTATATACTCAGGCGTCAAAAAAGAGTCAAAATTCGTACTTGTACTTTGAGATTTGTACACTTGTAATTGCAGATTTGCAAGCTTGTAATTTGAGATTTGTAAACTTTAAGGTTGGAATTTTTTTTTTTACAAGTACAAATCTTTTTTACAGAAACAATTTTTTTTTTTTTTATGTGTACAAATCTTTTTTACAAGTACAAATTGTTTCTGAGCCTTATTTGATTCCATACAGTATCGACACAGTATCAATACACTTTTCCTATATGTCAAAACGCTTCATGACGCCTCATCTACCCATCACTATTCTCATAATAATGAAATAGCTAAGTCATAATTATGAGATATTATCTCATAATAATGAGATAGCTAAGTGATACTATGATATATATATATATATATATATATATATATATATATATATATATATTATTTTTTTTCACCAGTGGGCCGGAAATGGCCTGTAAATATGGAAATATGTAAAAATGCATTCTTTTTCATCTGTCATAGATATAATGTTTTCAATTGATCAAATATAAGACTAACCAGCAACAAATTATTATTCACTTTTTAGTGTCATGATATTCATATTGAATTTATTTGTTTTTGTAAACTAAGCTTCAGTTTAATAATTTCCTTTTTTGTGATGTAATGAAAAAACAGTCATTACAATAAAGCACGGCTTTTTAAGTAATTATAATCATAAATACACGTTTAAAACGGTTTTTACTCTCCATTTAAACCGTGTTTCAGTGTAATCATTTGTAAAACAATATAAAGATAATTACTTGTTTTTATATGCCAAAGACAGCTTGTTTTTTATGTAATGAAAATTAAATACACTGAAAACTAATGCTAAACTCCAGTCTATGAAGAAGCTCGATTGATCCAAATCACGCGAGACTTCAAAACTAGAGCACTGTCGCGCGGGATTACGGTAGTTGTTGTCGGAGTGGGAGGAAGAGCGCAGAGAGCCACGGGTGGGAGGTGAAGAAATATTATTATTTTCTGATAAACAGACACGCTGACGGATTTAGGAGGAACATGGCGTCAGGGGACACCCTGTACATCGAGACGGACGGGACGGAGATGCCAGCAGAGATCGTCGAACTGCATGAAATCGAGGTGGAAACGATCGAGACGACGGTTATAGGAGAGGACGGCGAGCAGCAGCCGATGATCGCCTTGCAGCCTCTGGACGACCCGCACCAGCTGCATTCGCACCAGGAGGTGATCCTGGTGCAGACCAGAGAGGAGGTGGTCGGGGAGGAGGACTCAGAATTGAACACGGAGGACGGCTACGAGGATCAGATCCTGATCCCGGTGCCCGCCGTTGAGGAGGACTACATCGAGCACACTCTAGTTACGGTGGCCGGGAGAAGCTCATCCGCAGGCCGGGTTAAGAAGAGTGGAAGCGGGAAGAAAGCGGGCAAAAAGAGCTACGTGACCGCCGGGGACATGGGGCGAAAGTGGGAGCAGAAGCAGGTCCAGATAAAGACTCTGGAAGGGGAGTTTTCAGTCACTATGTGGGCTTCAGGTGAGTTCCTGCAAGCAGCTGGTGTCGCTTTGTTCTCGTGCTGAGTGGGCCCAGCTCAGGCCTTGCGCGAGCGCTAAACCTGCACTTTTTTCACGATTCGCGGCGACTTAAAGTCTCCAACGGATGGTGTTTGTTTTTATGGGAAGCCATGTTTTATGTGTCAATGGGCGCCGCCATATTTCCCCGGTCCAGAAAGTATGGCGGCCCGAAAAAATGGCGTTTATTTGGCCGACGAAGATGGCGGCGACAGGGGGAGCGGTAGCAGCTAGCTCCGCTGGGCCACTGTGGCGCAGTTCAGTAAGCGCTGGGGCGGGATGCCTTCAGGGACGCCTCGGACTTCACAGCTGCGAGACCGAGATCTCAGCTTTCAGGCCTTAATACCCGCTTCTCTGGGCGTTTTTAAAGAGAAATACACGCGTTTAGTCGTTTTTATGATAAATCAATATTAACATGTACATTAAACATTGATAATCCTGATAAAGCTGCTGTAAACAATCAGGAATCTGCCTCCATGCTAATGTGTGCATTCATTTAACTTCTATGTGTTTCTACGTCTCAACTCACGTCTATTTTAATTTCAAAGCTTTTTTGGATGTTTTTATTTTATTTTTTTATCCAAGTTGGTAAATCAAATGTTTGCAAATGCATTTAAAACAGGACGACTGCGTAAAATGAAACAGAATGGAAGTGGGTCAAATATGTCTTAAAATCGCATTTTGTGACTAATTTTTTATTTGTTAGTAAATTTAAAGAAAAATAATATTAGTATGAATACGGTGGTAAAGCAGATGTTAGCTATTCAAATACTACATTTAAATCACAAATTGTGTTTTAAAGTAAAGCTCACTGGTGATGAATACTAATATCCACACCTAACTAAAATAATTAAAATCAAATTAATAACTAAAATGGCTCTATTGTTTTTCAGATAGAAGGAAGCTTTGCAATGGGCCTTTACCAAACAAGCTAACTCAATAGCTCTGCTTTGCTGGATTTATTGTGTATTTCTGCACTTTTGTTAAACATGCATTTACCAATCCAACCTCTCCACCAAAAGCAACCATTTTATTTGTTTTCGTGCAAAAAAACATTTCTTTATAACCTTAATATGTTTAATTAATCTACTTTTTTACACATCCTGAACATCTTAAACCTGTGCAGTGTTTATTTGTTGCTCGTTCGGAAAACATTTAATTGATTTTTCTGTTTTTATTTCTCAGATGACAAGAAAGATATTGATCATGAGGAACAGATCGCAGAGGAGAACTCTCCTCCGGATTATTCGGAATATATGACGGGAAAGAAGCTCCCCCCAGGAGGCATCCCGGGCATTGACCTCTCAGATCCCAAGCAGCTTGCAGAGTTTGCACGGTAAACATCATGCAAAAACAGGCCAAAAATATGTAATTGAAAAGTTCAGATAAATACGTGCTAAAAATGTAAAAGCTGATGTTTATTTGCATTGTTTATTACATTTCTATTCAAATAAAATGTTGGTGTTTACAATTGTTACCATTTTGCTTTGATGCAGAATGAAGCCAAGAAAAGTAAAGGAAGACGATTCGCCCAGGACGATAGCTTGTCCACATAAAGTGAGTGAGATTTTCCAAAACACGTTTCTCTGTTTGGATTCTCGCTGGGCTGTTCCCGGAGTTGTGTGTCTTGTTTCTGAGAAATCCAGCTTAGCTGTCGCCGTCTTCCTCAGGGATGCACCAAGATGTTCAGGGACAACTCGGCAATGAGGAAGCACTTGCACACCCACGGGCCCCGCGTGCACGTCTGCGCCGAATGCGGCAAGGCGTTTGTGGAGAGCTCAAAACTGAAAAGGCATCAGTTGGTCCACACAGGGGAGAAACCTTTCCAAGTGAGTCTCTTCGTGTTAAATGCCCATTAGAGAGACCAAAGTAAAAAGTGTGCAAATATGTGAATACTTACATATGTGATCTTCTCTCTTCAGTGCACGTTTGAGGGATGTGGCAAGCGCTTCTCTCTGGACTTTAACCTGCGCACTCATGTACGGATTCACACCGGAGACCGCCCATATGTGTGTCCCTTCGACGGCTGCAACAAAAAGTTTGCCCAGTCGACCAATCTGAAGTCTCACATCCTCACACACGCCAAAGCCAAAAGTAACCAGTAAGTCGGCGGCGAACGGACGGACAGGTGCTCAGAACCGGCGGGGAGAACTGGAGGACCTCTGCTCCGCCTGCTTCTGGGCGAACTGACTCAATGTGGCTTAGACTGCTTTTTCTGTGGGATGACTCTCTTTGTATTGCAGATATAGAAAAAAAATCCCTTTTTTGTGAAGCTTTTGATAAAAAATGGCAGTCTTAAGAAGGGGGTTGCAGCAAAGATACCCATTTGACTTTCGACTCCACCTGGATGGAATATTTTAGAGTTTCTTCTGATGAAGATGTTAATTCATGGATCTTGCCAGGAAAACTGTTATTTATACTTTTACACAAATAGTTGTAAAATTTGCATTAATCTTCACCAGCTTCTATTCTAAGTTTTGTACTTTTTCTCCCACCCTCCCCAAGTGTGCATATTGTACACTGTTTGATGTAAGCTTTGTGGTCTGTATGTATTTTAGACGGTCCTGTTGGCCTTCCCGTAAGGTTTCAAACTTCATCTTGCTTTGTTTCTCCTTCATTGCACCGTTTTTGAGGAGACTGGGCAGGAATAACGTTTCATTTTCTGCAACAAATGTAGATAACCATGAGTTGGTTTTTTTCAGTAGATATCATTGATTAAATAATTTCTCTCAATTGCATCACTCGATTACAGAGCGTGTGATTTGTGCTACTGGCAAAGCCGGGAGCGTTCCAGATATAGTAAATGATTAAACAAGTCAGGTTAAAATGACTTTGGAGCAGACTTAACTGAGATGTTAGAGCAAATTGAAAAACCCTTTAAATTAATGTATGACATTAGTGTAACAAGTTAAAGTTGATCATTGGGTAAATTAGTTCTGTAACAGCCCAGGTCAGTGTTTTAAAGTGGAGGTTTTTAATAGAAGCACAATTATCCAGATAAAGTATTGGTTGAATGTTTAACTGCACTGCAGAAAAAAAGTCCTGGGTTTGAATCCCACCTTTTTTTATGGTTCTTCCAGTCTAAAAACATGTCTGTTAGGTTAAATGTTTTATTATGAGAACGCACATGAATGCATCTAAAGTCCTGTGATGGACTGGCGTCCCATTCAGGGTGTAAACTGACCTAACAACAATAAGCAGTCAAAGACAATAGATGGAATATATATACATACACAACTGCCGCACACTGGTGTCAGTGACAGGCACAGGATGATGTCTTACGGCTGCCAGGTGGAATAACAATAGTGTTTTTGTATGGAGCCAATTAGATACCAGGGAGCTTGTGAGAATTTGCAATGGAAATTTGGTTTCCCCTCAGCTCAATGCTTTCAAAGCTACAGGAGTCCATGGAAACCGAACCGATGTTGACAAAGGCGCTCTAAGATTGAATCGAGTGGAACACGAGAACAAAAGGGATGAAAATGGGGTTAAAACAAAATCCATATTTACACGTGAGGCCTCAGCAAATTAAAGGGATGTTGCTTCTTTAAGGGATTTGCTGATATGAAAATTTGGGCCAATATCCATACTACAAATCTTTAGATAATATCCTTTTATCATTTTGTAAAAACAAAATTACATTTTCTGTCTCCTTCAGATCCATCCATAGCAACACTATCATAGTCACATGACCAAACAAACGGCAGCAAGGTGGAAATGCTTTTTAATATCAGCCCAGCTTTACTTGCTGACATAATCACACATCCATATTTATTTTTATGATTTGTCCCTTAAAACTAATAAGGAAAAAAAAGACTTGGTCCTTAGAAATTGAAAATATTAACAGGTTTAAAAATTGTTTTATTCCACATATGTGGGCCTATTGACACTTTTGTGGTGCATTTTTCCTTCCATTTAATTTTCCATTAACACTCTCTGCTAAAGCCGGCGGAACCAGTTTCTACAGCAATAACTTTTTAAAGCTTATCCTCCCTTCTGGTCCATTTAATTAACTGTTAGATAAAGTCTTCCCCATGCCCACACGAGGCTTCAGAGAAGAGCTGCATGTCATACTGAGATTAAATTTCACATTTATAATTCAGTTGTTTCACTTTTTTTATTAGTTTACTTAAAAAAAATAATGTTAATGTGAATAATTCCTGTTTTATAGTCAGGGCTGCCTTATCTGACTGTGATTTCAGTCATATAAAACACAAATATTACAACTAAAAATTCAATTTCAAAAGACAACTCAAACATTTGTGTTTAATACATAAAAAAAATCTCTTTAATTTAGTCTTTTTTGTTGTTTTTCTTGCACATTACAACACAAACACATTCAAATTTCATGGTTAATTTAGAGGAACCACCTGATTTGCGGTTTAGCAGCAAAAAGTGTAATGTGGGGAAAACCGCTGACTCATTTTCAAGCCCACATATGACAGTGCATTTTTTTATATATCAAATCATATATCGTAGATGAAACGGCTTGAAGAGGCTTTTAAGCCACAAATAGTGCCCCTGTTTTATCTAAATTATATGAATGCCATTATTTAGCATACAAATGTTAGGATTAAATGTTTTTAATGTCTGTGCAGAGACCACGGATAAAAGAAATACGTTGATCTGATGTAATACTTGTAACAAGCTGAGTGTTGCGACTAATAAGTTAATCTAAAGTCGCTTTAGTTTTAGTTCATGTCTAATACTAAACAACAAAAGAGTTCCTGAAAAAAAGCTGCATTTTTCCCTTAAATTTAAGTAAAATATTGATCAGTAAAAATGTGATTCATTGCAAACAAAAGGCAACAGCAGTAGAGCTGTGATAAAGCTACCTGAATAAAAGTGTTTTAGTTATTCCTTTGCATATTCAACACAGCAACCTCTAAATGGAAGAAGGTGATTATACCTGTTTTTGATGATTTAGTGATTTAAAATGTAAAAAATCAAACAGCAGCGATGATTTGGTCTATGGCTTTTCCAATGTACCGCCTTTGGCACAGAGAACCGGACCGTCAGTTCGATCCGAGCGGAGCGGCGTCCCCTCAGAGCACACGTCGGCGTCCTTCCTCAGCTCTGATTGGTTGGCTCTGTTCAGTCGGACAGCAGAGCGGCCAGGAGCGCCGGGTAGTTTGGTGTCCCCCAGCCAGTGACCGGGTCCCAAGACTGGGCGGCGCAGAACCCGTTCCCCTGGACCTGCTCGTCCAGACAGCCCAGGTGACACCCTTCAGTCACCTAGAGAGTAAACGGGGCACAAATCAGCTTTACTTGTGTATAATACAAAATACGTTTTACTTTCTTTTTCATCGAGCGTTAAAGATAATCTAGGTAAATACAAAAAAAGGGGTTTTAAATTCATAGTTTCTATGAAAAGCTGAACAAACTTGTGTATTTTCTTTTCTTGACTTAAAAATTGGTTGTATTGCATTTTGTTGCAACAATTGGAGCAGAGTTAACGAACTCTACTCCAGCTACAGAATAGGGATTCAACTGCAGATTTACGTTCATGCCGCTGCTGCTTTGTGGTCGACTGTAGATAATGTTAGCATTTTTGTAAAAAAAATATGCTTTTTACATATTTGTTGAAACTGTCACTATGTCATAACAGTGTGAGAGAAAAACTATGTAATAAAAAAAGAAAATCAAATCAAGTTCCTCTGGCTCCTCACGGTGGTTTCAGTGCAGTTTGCAGAAATACATCGTTCTTAGCCAGAAACAACAATCAGGACCAGGACAAAGGTCATAACAATGTTTCCATAATTGTTTTCCATGCATATGAAAAAAAAAACGGATTTTTGCTTTTAAGAAACATTTGCTTAGCACCTTGTCGAAATTTGAAAAAGTTAGTCAATCCAAACCAGGAGACATAAAATTGTATAATTCGCATTTTTTAAAATTATTTTAAGATTTTGCATCAGAGTTGGATGGAAACATGGCTTCTGTCAACCTTGTTGCTCAGGTTTGGTTACTGGGAACTGTTTATTTCCACAAACGGCACTGGAACCACAGAGATGAACTCAACTAGTTAATCAATTAACTCAACATCTACTGTTAACCAAAATACCTTAAAGAGTATTCAATTAACTCAACATCTACTGTTAACCAAAATACCTTAAAAAGTATTTACCTACTGCAGCTTTAAGGGGAAAAGCTAATGAAACAAGCCAAGTAAATAAATAAATAAAATAAATTGCTCCCTTAACCCAAGAACCGGTTGCAGCACGCTTTGTAACGACGTCAATGAATCACCATGGAGCAACTTTAACCGACTTCTTTTGCAGATTTGTTTTTATTCGGCAACTTTCAAAAGGCCTTTTTAAAAAGATCATGTCCCCGCCGGTGTGACCTCGACTGTAGATATGATGTTTCTTTATCTAGAGTGATATCTCGGTTTAACCTGAAG
The DNA here is from genome assembly GCA_032876305.1 of Orestias chungarensis. Taxonomy (NCBI): domain Eukaryota; kingdom Metazoa; phylum Chordata; class Actinopteri; order Cyprinodontiformes; family Cyprinodontidae; genus Orestias; species Orestias chungarensis. The sequence continues at coordinate 1,342,366 of JAVLVB010000214.1, read as the reverse complement.
CACCACTTCCAGGGAAAACTCATCAGTACACAGAATAATATCCGGAAGAGACGTATTGTTGAACTCTGACCTTAAAAGAGGATTGGTATCTCCCAGGAAGGTTCCCCGCTGTTCTCACTGTTGTTCATAAGAGTCCCAGAGCCTTAGAAACCACTTCTTAGTACTTTCCAAACGGATTTAAAGCAATGACTACTTTTGTTTTTGACTTTTTTTGATTAGACTGGGATAAGATATTTTGATATCAGATACTTAGATTTGAATTTATCTTCCCAATTAATAAATAATCCCCATTAACTTGTGATTTAACAGGATGATCATAAACAAGGACAATCACGAACAATAATTTAATGTGGTCACTACATTTGCTGGATTTAAATCTTAAGGGTAAAAAGAGGCCTTCGGATAGTTGCGACTCACGTCAAACAGAGCAGGTCCTTTGAGCTTGTAGAGGCGTGGGTTGAGGAAGCCGAGCGCAGGAAGGCCCTTGGACAGACGCCGGCCGTTAATAAGGGACAGCATGCCTCCCACCACAGGAGTTGATGCCTAAAAGGATCAGGAATAAAAGATGCAAGAGAGCTCAGGACGACCAATCGATACCTGAGGTTACAAGCGCTTCAACAATGCTAAGAATGTACGGTTTGTAACCACAAAGCTGTACGGAGCAGCAAACCTCCCGTCTATTACTCTTTCACATTAGTAACGTTTGGTTTGTTTTACCGAGGTTCCAGACACCCAGGGGATGGGAACTCTGTTGCTGACCACCCAGTAGTTATCAGACAGGGCGGCTATGTCCGGGTAAGCCCGGCCGCTTCTGTTAAAGTAAGACTGAGGCGGGAGAGTCGCTGCTACGCTTTTGAGGTAGCCCTCCACAGCGCTAGCCTAGAAAAAAATAAAGAAATAATTAGAAACCATTGAAATTCAGTTAGTGCATAAAGGCAGCCTGTTCGATGTCTGCACCTGGTAGTCGGGCATCTTGAAGACGTTGCTGAAGCCTCCTCCGCTAATGTAATCGGTCACTTCGTACGTCAATTTAAATGGGTTCTTAAAGGACGTTCCTCCGACTGTCGTCACATAGGGGCTGAAATAAAGTCAGTTTATTAACAGAGGTTAACAAACCTTTCAATACTTTTTCAACAGACACGATCCCTAGAAGTTTTTTGCATTTTGACATGTTGCAACTACACATTTCAAAGTCCTCTGCTGGGAATCTGGAAAGCACATCTGTAGGTCCTTTTAAACTATGTGTTCAGCCTTGAACATCCAGATGTGGATTTTTTTTCATGCATTTATTTTTTGCTCAAGGTCTGGACTTTGACTTGGCCATTTTTTTTGAAGCCTGAATATTATTTAGTTTTAACTGACTGGGATTTTTCTGCTTTCCCTATTTTCCAATCGTTTGTAGCCTCTAAAATGTATTTTCTTGCTCCTATTTATTGTAGCTAGCTTTAATCTCCCCTTGCTAAAAAGAAAAATTACATTTTGTTTACGTCTGACCAGAGGATCTGTCACACATTTTTCACGTGTCGCCTACATGCTTCTTTTAAGTTTTTTTCCCTTATCACTTTTTAATAAAACGGCAGACTTGTACACTGCAAATCCTTTCGAGGGTTTCTTCCACGTGAGCTGTGGTTCTCTGCAACTCTTCTGGAGTTACCATGGACTGTTTCTGTGATTAAAGCTCGTCTCGCCCTGACAGTTTTGGTGATCGTCCGTTTACTCTCTCTAAGTTAAGATGATTAAACAGAAATCTACGAGATGAGATTTTTTGCCGGGCCGTTAATCCTACTAATTATATGTGACCGCCATCAGACTGCAAACGTGATGTCTCTAAAAGTAACAGCGGACGCCGCCATCTTTGGAACGATTTTAAAGTTGCTGAGCAGTGTGATCCTGACTCGTCATCATTACGGTTGATCTTTAACAAGGCCACGAGGCTTCAGAGAAGAGCTGCATGTCGTACTGAGATTACATTTCACATACCCAGAGGAGGATGATTAGACATGTCATGATATTTATTAGCTTCCATTTCCTAAATTAACTCTTATTTTTTTGTTGGTCTATCGCATATTAAAAACACAATTATGGTTGTATCGTGACTAAACAAAGGATTAAATGCTTGAAATCTTCAGGGATACACAGTTTATATGTTTGATTTCAGAAAGTAGAAGCCTACCTGGAGGCAGGAAAACTGGGCCTGAACATGTTCTTGTCTTTCCCCAGATGCCTGCATCCCGCTCCGCTGTCACCTGATTGTCACACACCAGACACAGAGGTCACCGTGCTGCATTCCTGCCGTGTGTTGTTACACAGATAAGGTCACGAGGCCTAAAGTTATCGGAGGTCTTTTTCAAATGTAACAATCCTGATTAATAACTGTTTTTGTTTCTGAACGAGGTTTTCTAAATCACTTCTGCTTAAAACAGGAAGAGTTACAGTTATTTCATAACCAAGTGTCACGTTATCATTCATCACATTATAACCAGTGTGAGTTGACGAAACCTCAGCATGCTTTGTTGACGGTGCAGATCGGTGCTGCTGAATGTTGTCTGAGGAGCTACTGACCAGAGGCGAAGAGCAGAGAAAGGCCTCTGACCCCGGCTTTCATAAACTCTGTGTTTATGCGCATCATGTAGGCGGCGGACAGGCTGTCCTCGTCGTCACCGTAGCTGATGGTGTGAACCCAGGGAAGATTGGACATGTTGCTGAGCAGGACCATCCACTGGAGGAAAGGTTCCTGGGACTCATGACGACCTGGACAGGAAGAAGACACGAAACTAGAAATATTTACATACAGAAATACGTAAACTAACAGTTTTGGAAGCAAATTAGATTCAGTGTTTTACATGTAAACACGAATTTAGCGTCAACTGCATTTTATTGCTTTACTTTTTTTAATGTAACTTTATTCGGGCTAGGACAGATGTTCGATCTTTATATTCTGAGTTAAAAAGCTGCCGAAGTCCGAACTCATAAAAAAAAAAACTTTAAAAAGCACAGAGACTTTCTTCAAATGTAATGCAAATTATTTTTACCATTAAATTTGGACAGGTAACTCAGTGTGCATTTTATTAATTTTCTGTGATTTTGTTTCCTCACTGCAGGTGTTCTATATTATACTAAACTAGTTAGATCCATTTTCTGTTTTAATCTTGGACCCTGCAGTTGACTTTTTTTCAAAATATAATTCTTTATCCACCAGGTAAAATTAATTGAATGTAATTTTCCTTCAAGACTTGTTTCTTTAGAGCAATGACTTCATGTCAATGTGGTTTTATTTCTTTTTGACTTTCATATGATGTCCTGTAAAGCCCTGGTGTATAATAGGTGATATTTAAAATAAACACCCTTTTCTAAAACATTGAATATTGAATATTGCAGATGGGAGGAATAAAAAAATACATATAAAAAAGAAATCTATGTTATGCATTTTCTCTGAAAATAAAAATAAACTGTTTTTATAATAAAATGACAGAAAATGCCAACAGTCTGGGCTTGTACGCCGAGGACTGAAGTTAACTAAGGTGTCACAATAATAAAACAAGTGAACATATGAAGTTTTTGGCAATTTTTGAAAAAGGTAATGTATTTGAGTCCAAGTGGAACAATGATCCTCAAAAGTTAAAGAATTACAGGTCGTATTCATCGTAAACCAAATTAGAAAACTGTTTCTAGCCACATGTTCGTCCTTCAAAATGTGTAATGAGAGCAGATGGGTGTTTCCTTGCAGACCTGGATTGGTGAAGACCCAAGTGGAGATGTTCGCTCCAGTGCTCATGATGTACTCCACGTCCAGACTGGCCTCCAGGCCAGCCTTTCCTCCTCCCTGGGAGCCGACAACCCGATCCACCTCAGAGCGATGCTGGAAGCTCCCACCAAACAAGGTCATGAACTCGGCCAGGTCAGCGGGATGGTAGTACTGCTCCAAAAACTGAAGAGAAGAGGAGGAAGAAAGTGCAGTAGAGCTCGGGACATCAGCGCTGACCTTTGTTTGTCCACCTGCGATGGAAAACAAACCTGAGCCACAGCCTGGCTGTTGTTCTGAGCCGATCCCACATCAACCACAGTCAGATTGTAGCGAGCTCTCAGGACAGCTGGAGTCACTCCGAGGTGAACGTCCGCCTTAGCTTGTGGCTGCTTCCGGCCGACATCCTTCTCTCTCGGCGGGACACGGTGAAGCCCTCCAACTACGGAAGAGAAAAACAAGCATCAGATCCTGACCTAAAAAAAACACACAATCAACTGCTGCCGGGTTTCTTACAACCAAACTAAACCTCACCAAAATCCAGACTTTGGTGAACGTCATCATGAACAGAATATGGAGCTGAAGACCTGACGATTGACTGGCCGCTTCTGACGTAACGGTGAAATCTACTTCCTGGAAGAAGCGCCTCTGCAACCCTGAACACAAAAGAAAGGAATAGAAACATGCTGACAAAAATCAAGAAACTTATCCTCAAAATTACCACAGGTATGCAATCCTTTCTCAAATTAGAATACGACACAAACATAAAGCAAATGAATACAAAAAACACTTTGTCACTAATATTGTTGGTTAATATATACAACTATAATTGGACTTTGCAAGCAGCAGCCGTTTAAGATGCCTTAAAATTGGGCCCCGTCTCTTTAAGAAGCCTTTCCAGCACCCTCCCTTCAGCAGGTTATAAAAATGCTGCACTGATGCCATTTACGACCGTTTTTTGTTTTTTTTAGGAGTTACATCATATAATATTGTTTTAGGGAAAATGTCTCAGCCAGGAGGTCAAAAAAGAAACAAAGAACAAAAATTGGCTCAGTGGGGGACTTTAAAGGACAAAACCGCTTACATTTCCTGCTGTTAGTTGAACATCTTCTGTGCAACTAACAGCATTTCAAAAAAATAAAGTATTTCAATGACCGTTAAAGGTGTTTGTAGTTCTGTGATAATCTGGAACTGTCTTACTACTTCAAGACCTTAACAGCTCGCCGTAATTGAAGGACATATGACTTATGCTCATAACTAAAAAAATTGTGAATAAAAATTATTAGTCCTAGAACTTGAAAATGTTAGTCCAGCAACTAAAACATACATTTGAACAATTCTTATCCTGAAAAACCCTCCAATGTTTCTGAATAAAAGTGATTCTGTAAAGAATAGTGGGTAACAATTCTGTCAGCAGTGATAGTGAAGACGTGTGGGGCATCATTAGAGATCTAAGCTTATGTTGCTACTTAATGTTCTTCTAATCTCTGCTTCTGCTTCTGTCTTTTTTTTTAATTCACTGCAAAAAAAAGGAACTGCCTCAAACACAACCTTTTTTTTCACAATAGTGATGAAACCTCAGAAATAACTGTGTCGACTCCCCAGTCGAGCGAAGAAAGCAGCTAAGGACGGATCCGCTTACTCTGCAGTCGTGCTGCACTGCAAAAAGTCCTGAGTGCGAACGGTACGACAGTTTGAAATCCCGTGAGCCTGCAGCCAGCGCCGCACCACCTTCTGGGTCAGCTCAGACGGGCGAACGAGGGCGGCCACTTCCTGCAGACTCAGATGTTTACCTGCAGAGGACAGGAGGAGTGTCTGAGTTTGCCGTTTCGCCGGAGGAAACAGAATTAGACCCAACACGTGTTTAAATCATAAACCATCATTAGAGGTCTACCATAATGTGCCGAGTCAGGGTCCGACACCCGCCGCAGCGTTTCCTCCAGCAGGTCGATGTTCTGCTGCTTCAGGGCAAAGGTCAGCTCCAGCTTCTCTGAAGGATCGACGCGACCAGCGTCGGTCCAGTCCTGCGGGAGCCTAAAAGATTAAGAAATTGAGAATATATTGTTTTGGATCTATGCTACAGTTTAAACCAGATAAGAAATACACATAAATCTCGACTTGAGCCGTTAACGTCTTATTGGTTTAGTTATATGGGAGATCGCCACACCCAGTACGGTCAACACTCTAAACACTTTACAGAAAAAGGAACAAAAGGTGTTTAAATGTGAAACAACTGGTTCCTGAAATACAATGCATTAAAAAATAAATAAATACAGAGAACTGAGAAAGTTTAAACCCAATTTTAAAGGAACAGAAGATCAGTTTGCGTTTCTAATAACATTTCTAATAACCAAAACTAAAATTAAACTAACTTAAATAATATAAATATCTTATCAAAAATCAGACCATATAAGATTAAAACATTTTTCGTTTATAACATTTGTATGCATGTTAATTTTTTTTTTATGCAGTTAGGCTCTCCAACACCAAATTCGCTTTACTCCAAAATCATGATAGATATACTTTAGCAGATTTTTAATGTTTAATCACATTCGTATATGGCATCAAGGTTCCTTTAATATGCTCCGCATTAAAGTTTTCTGGAATTTGGAAAAGCCCAAAGTGTGCAGGCTTTGAAATCCCTGCTGATGTCTTATCTACGAGGAGCAACTGCACTTTCTGTAAAACCTCCCAAACGAACGTCTGGAGATGCTGCCAGCCCCCTTTTTTCCAGACTAAGGCAATAGTCATTCTGCAAACAACTTTAGATCCATCCAACCACTGGGAGATTATTTCAGTAGGTCTTCCCTAATGTGTGTAAATTTTTAACCTTTGATGTTGCTTCTGGTGAAGCGGCTTCTTCTTTTCTGAGTGGCTTTTCAGCACTTTTTTTTACCAGCTTCAGCCAGCATCTTGTACTGTCTGATAACACATTGGATGTAGAGGCCTTAGATGGGACTGGGATTGCATTTACAAAAAAGGGTAAATAATGTAATACAGGCTTAATATTAGTGACACAGCCTGATGGGTGCCAAATATGGAAAGTGTGCCAGAAGGAAAAAGAAACATATTTAAGAATTTGTAGGTTAAAAAACTCCCATGAAAACACGATCTTAACAAGGTTCTATGAGTTATTGCTGTAAAGTCAACGGCTCGGTGCAATCTTCTGGGTTTCCTTAGATTGGAAACTTTTTAAACCGGATTCGTTTTTCATGGATTTATGGATGAAGTTATTTTCTCGTGAAGTAAACAAACGGAATCTTGAATCAATTTATAAGAAAGCGGTTTTGGTTTGTAAAGCTGTAGAATATAAAAGGGCGTATTAAAAAAATAAAAGGTAGAAAACCAATCACTTATCTTATTACTCTGGCAATCAGCAGAAACTAAGAGTTTTATTGATCCTGATTGGCTTAAAATAGTTTTTTTTTAAATTGTTGCTTTAGATATAAAGTACAAGAAGAGAACATCACAGTTTGCTTACAGAACATCTTGGTCATCTTCGAGGAACCCGCAGGAGACCAAGGAGCTGAACAGCAGCGGGATGAACAGAACCAGAACCAGTCTGTAGGAGGAAAACCCAACAGTGAACAGTTTAGTCACAAACAATTAACTAAACACATCGAAAGCTGTTTGGTTTATGCGTCTGTGTAAGCTCGTTCACAGGAGCTCCAGGTCTTATAATAAAACCTTCCTGCCTTAAAGCTGCAGCTCTGAATCTGGGTCAGGGTTCAAAATAAAAGCCTCCTGTCTCGCTCCTGCTCTTCATGTCCAACAAACACGAACCGCTCACAAGGTTTTAGGATCTCTTACGTGGACTTCATGTCGTCTTCCTCGTTGTTTCTGCTCTTTAAAGTCGCTTTTTTCTCTCGTTTTTAATGAGCGGCTATTCAGACAGGAGCGTCACGTGATTAGCTGTCACGTGACCAAACACGGGTTTATTGTATTTACTTTTTTTTTTAAAGAAAAAGCAAAACTCAGTTATTTCACTTGATAATTATTCGTCGTCCAAACAAATTAAATAAATAAATAAAACAACACAAATAGTCATTTAAAAAAAATATATATATCCATTAATTTTCAATTATTTCTTACAGGAGAAAAAAAAGGAAAAGGTTTGTCTATGTTTTAATAACTAATAATACTATGTTATTATTACATGAATTAGGAAGTTTGAATTGCTTTTAAATAAGCTTTATTTTTTTTAAATAAACATATTTTTTTGCTCTTCTGATCTTAAAAGTTTATACTTGTCTACATGATTGAACATACTCCAATTTAAAATATGCATATCTAATTGTATATGCATATAAAAACGTGTATATCACCATTTTTTGGTTTTAAAGATATACTCAGACATTTCACTGAAATATTTTGCACAAAAAAATAATAAATAAATTTTATATTAGCTTTTTTAAATGATTTCTTACAGGATATACGTTTGCCTATAATTTAATAACTAATAGTAATAGGTTACTTTTTACACTATGAGATAAGCTACTATAATAAACTATTTTATTTAGGTATTTATCTTTGTTTATATAAATGTTTGCAGCTCCTCTGATCTATAAATCTGTACTATTTGCTAAAACGGATTGAACGTATTTCTTTGAATTTTAAAACATGTATATTTATTACTATTTTGTCTATGTTTTAAATAAGATTAACAGAAAAGTATTACTCAACACAATATTTTTATTCAAGAAAAGATTTTTAGAATGAAAATGGGTGAAATCAAAACCGCCAAAGTGCTTTAAAATGTTTTTATATTTCATTCTCCTTGCCAGGCGTGCTTTATTATCATCATGAACATCTGCGCCTTGAGGAAAAATTGATATTTACAACATCAACTCGCTCAATCGGACGAGAGGAACACCAGAAGGTTAAAGGTTAAAGGTTAAACGTTCATTCCTAAAAATAATTTAAAAAACTTGTCATTTTATCCGTGAGTCCAAATCAGTTGTCCGAGAAGTAAAAGTCTTCCTCCTCGTCGCTTTCGTAAATCTCGTCGTCTCCGGGAAACATCTCCCGCACGAAGAAGGTGTCAACGTCTGTGGAAGGAGAACAAGATGCGAATAATTCAGGGTTTTTTCAATAAAAGCATCTCGTAGTAAAAGGTAACAGGTGTGTAGGTTCCTAAAAGCAGTCCTAAAAAAGCCAGATGTTTGAGACCATGATGAATTATCTCCAAATCTTCTCACCTTTCATGATACGTGTACAACTGAAACATCACAAAGAGTGATACAGTAACGTTGATCATTATTTACATATTATGAAAACATATGGTTTCACACCCTGATCCTATAACTTACTAAGAACATCTGGAAAGCTTTCCTAAGGCAAGTTTATTGGTATAGCACATTTTCGTGTACAAGACAATTCAAAGTGCTTTATATAGGAAAAAAGATCAGAAAATGAAACAAGGTCAGCTTTAAATTTAAAAGAAATAAAATTAAAATTAAATAATAATAGAAATGATAATAATATTCTCCGTTGCTATATGCACAGTTAAATAAGACTGTTTTCAGCCTGGATTTAAACAACAGCAGAGTTGAAACCTGTCTAACCTCTTCAGGAAGACTGTTCCAGATTTTAGGAGCATAAAACTGGAATGAAGCCTCCCCTTGTTTGATCCTGACTCTGGGCATCAGCAGGAGGCCACTACCTGAGGTTCTCAGAGTCCTGGCTGGTTCATGTGGCTCTAACATGTCAGATATGTACTTTGGGGCTAAACCATGAAGAGATTTGTACACAAACAAGGCTGTTTTAAAGTCTATTCTTTGAGTGACGGGAAAGTAGTGCAGAGACTTGAGCACTGGACTAATGTGGTCATATTTCCTGGTTTTGGTCAGAACCCGAGCAGCAGCATTCTGGATGTTCTGAAGCTGTCTTAAGCCCCGTTTAGAAAGCCCAGTGAGCAGGCCGTTACAGTAGTCTAACCTGCTAGAGATAAAAGCATGGATAAGTCTTTCTAGGTCTGGTTTAGAGACTATTCCTCTGATTCTGGCAATGTTTTTAAGATGGTAAAAGGCTGCTGATGTCACTGATTTAATGTGGCTGTTGTAGTTCAGGTCAGAATCAAGTATTACCCCAAGATTTGTTGACCTGATGTTTAAGTTCCAGAGAGAGCGTCAGAAGGTAACTGATGACGCTTTCTCTTTGTTTCTGTGGGCCACAGACAAGGATTTCATTTTTGTCTGAGTTTAACTGTAGGACGTTGCTCTGCATCCAGAGACTGATCAGTTCAATACAGTGACACAATAAATCAACAGGCCCATGTTCTCCAGCTGTCAGGGACACGTAGATCTGAGTGTCATCAGTATAGTTGTGGCAGGACACATCATGGCTGCCTATTAGCTGGCCCAGTGGAAGCATGTACAGATTAAATAAAAGAGGTCCCAGGATCGACCCCTGGGGAACTCCACAGGTCACACCCATTCGGTCGGAGACACAGTTCCCAATTTGAACAAAGTAACACCTGTCCTCAAGGTAGGACTTGAACCAGTTTAGAGCCATACCAGTGATTCCCACCCAGTCTTTTAACCTATGTAATAAACTCACATGGTCAACTTTATCAAAGACGGCAGACAGGTCCAGCAGAACTAGGACAGAGACTTTGCCTGCATCTGAGTTTAGGCGGATGTCATTTGTCACTTTGATCAGAGCTGTCTCAGTGCTGTGGTGGGGCCTAAAGCCTGACTGGAAAGCATCAAACACATTGTTAGACAGGAGAAAGTATCTCAGTTGTTGGTATACAACTTTTTCCAGTACTGTGGCATCCAGACATCATTAATGACAGCAGTTTTCAAGGCCTTTGGGAATATTCCAGTCTGAAGTGAGATATTGACTAACTGAGCGAGTTGTGGCAGCAAACTGCTCAGCACAGACTTTAGGAATCTAGTGGGTAACTCATCCAGGCAGCAAGTAGATGGACTCAGGCTGCAGATGATCGGTTCAACTGCTGTATCGCAGACAGGTGTGAACCGTGTCAGCTCCATATGTCTAACTGGGGGTAGAGGAGCTACGTCTGTTGTGGAAACAATTGAATTTTTAATGCCTTGAACGTTGTCATTAAAGAATACTGCAAAGTCCTGACATTTGGATGTAGAAATCAGTTCCAAAGGGATCGAGACTGGAGGGTATGTTAATCTGCTCACTGTAGCAAACAGGACATGAGAGTTGTTTCTGCAGTTTTTGATGATTTCTGAAAAATAGCTCTCTCTGGTTCTACGCAAAGTCTGGTTGAACACACAACTTTTCTTTGTAGATTTCAAAATTAACCTGGAGCTTTGACTTATGCCATTTCCGTTCGGCTCTCCGGCACTCCCTTTTCTCTGGCCTGACAGAGACCTCTTTTCTCCATGGTGCCTTTTGTGTACTTTTAACCATTTTAAACTTGACAGGAGCAATGGCATCCATAACCTTCAAGACACTTGATGTGTAAGAGTTCAACATATCATCAACATTAGAACACGGAGCATTTTCAAACCTAATCATTTTCAAAAACTGAATCCCTGTGTTGTCATTAGTAAGTCTTCCTTGAGTAAGTGTAGGGCCAGCTATTGGCTTGGGTGTAACAGAAAGGTTAAAGAAAACACAGAAATGATCAAATGAACAGACAAAGCGACATCCACAACGCCCACATTTAAAATAACAACACCCTTTGAGATAAGAACATCTAGAGTGTGTCCTCTGTTGTGTGTAGGCTTGTTCACATGCTGAGTTAGACCAAACATCTCAAGGACAGCAGTGAGTTCTTTACATTGTTTACTTTGGGCTGCATCCATGTGCACATTCAGGTCCCCTGTTATGACCAGATAGTCAAAGCTAGAGCGTAAAATTGAAAGTAGTTCAGTAAAATCATCAATAAAACAGTTGATCTGAGGTTTGTAGATGGTAATACAAAGAATGGAAGATTTGTTTGTATCCATTTTGAATTATACATACAAATACATACAAATGATGAAAAAACCCCAAATGCTAATTTATGGTTGGGTATATTGTCCCTGTGTCCTCTGTTGTGTGTAGGCTTGTTCACATGCCGAGTTCCTAAACCTCTGAACTGTCACAGGCTGAGTCAGCACGACACAATCGTGGGAATGTCTGAAGACTGGACAGACGCTTCATGAGGGGAAGCCACAAAAGCCCAATGCTGAATAAGCTGGTTTCTTTACAGAGCTCCATAGCTAAGCATATAAACAGAAAATTGAGCGGAAGAAGAACTGTGGCAGGAAAAAGAGGATCATCAACAGGAAGAAGGCTGCAGCCTTTCGAGGAATATCGTCCATATGCAAGAGACGTTTACACCTCAGCTTTAAGTTCCCGGTTTATGTTTTCAAATGATGTATCAGTATTCAATGTCCACTGGAGCAACAAAATTTATACTGGAAAACTGGAGATATTGTTTTTTTTAATTGGGTTTTACAGATTTTGTTGTTTTTAGAATAACAATGAATCAATCTATCTATCAATATATCCATCTATCTATGCATTGTTGCATGATATATGAGACACTAAAGGTGGAAAAGGTCTGGCGATCATTTATAACTGAACATTTCTGGGTTTTTCATTGGTCTTAAAACACCTACCTGCGTTACCGCATCGTTGTATCGTTTGCTTAGCCAGTGGTGTGGGTGTGAACTTCTGACACATAAGAACAGGAAGTAAATATTAAAGCAAACTTTAATATGTTCCAAATATCATTAAGGAAACCTCTTAATTCACTAGGAGTCATTACCCGCGAAGTGGACGAGGTTTTGTAGATGTTGAGCTGATTCTTTCTCATCCTCTTCTGCAGCTGATAGACGTACCTGTCTTCGTTGTTTCTTTAGAGATGATGAGAGGAAATGTGAGCCGTTTGTTTCTGTTCAGTCGTTCGTTTCACGCCAGAATGGAAACGCCGAGGCCTTACGTGTTCGGAGAACCGATCATGCCGGGGGTGATATGCAAACACTGAGGCGTCTTCACTCTGGGGAAACACGATGACATCGGGGTCTGTGGCTCCAGGTTCGACTTCTCAACATCTTGATCTTCATTCGAACACATGGAGGGGATCTGAGCACCGTCACAGAGAACAGAGGATCAGCCATCTCGTCAAACCTCATAAAAAAGATAAAATATGAGCTGCTGCAGTGAGGAAGACGCACCTCCATGCGTTTGTTCTGCATGTATGCTGAGCTGAAAGCGTCGTCCACATTTTCTCTGGGCAGAGTCTCCAGGAACTGACGCACCTGCTGCTTCCTCTTCAGCGTCCCGGCTCGGGCCGATATCACAGGAACTTCTGGAATGAGACACAGAGTCACAGCCCACTGAAAAATAAAAAACTAAATGGAAATAACCTCCCATAAATAATATATATATATATATATATATATATATATATATATATATATATATATATATGAAAGAAAAAAACTAAACATAGTTTTCTGTCACCTTCAGCATCACAAAACACATACTTGTGATTTCGTGATTGCGATACCAACGATTTGATATAATGTGGAGCACGGAAATGTTTCCGGTTTTAATTCATTTTTAAAAAGCCCAAATTTAGAGGATCGGCGTTAAAATTTCGTACAATTGTGTAAACCTGAAGTGGTATGATAACAAAAATCCTAGAATCCTTTTTTATAGATGAGGAGTTTATCTACATTTTCCCTCATCAAAGCGGTTCTGCAACTCTGTATTGTTAAATGAGCAGATTTTTTTGATCAGATGAAATGTATTTCTGATTAAAAGTAAACATTTTGCTCACATGGGCACAAGATTTATTTATCACCGTTCATTTGGATTTCATACCGTTTTTTGTGACTAAGTATCTCCATGTAAACGTCCCTAAATTGTCTGGTCACTCATGACGTTCCTTTTACGGCGTCGTACCTGTACAGGTACGGGCCAAGCCAAAATCTGGCAGCGTCCATGCTTACCTGCAGGTTTCGCCGGCTTCCCCTTCACCTTTTTGTGGTTCCTGGTGCTTTTTCCTGGACTCTGGGTCGTTCGCTGGGACGTGTGCTGCTTGAGGCACTCTTCAGCCGAACGTGTCCCCACCATCCACGCGACCTTCGCCCAGTAACCTGCAGCGTGTTTGGGGTAGCAGCTCACAGCCCTGAAAACAAGCAAGTAGAGATCATCATGCAGACCTGAACAACTAAAAGAAACTAAATTAAAGGGTGTACTTTGTTGTTGTTTTTTTACAGCCTTCCAGAGCTTTGTTTAAATGAAAAGAGACCATTTCTAATCAATTTTTAGAGCTGCACAATATCAAGTGAGCCCACACTATCTTAACTTCTTCCTTTCTCAACCAACGCCACCTCTGCTGTTTATAAGTATATGTTTGAGTAAGATTTCAGTCTTATATAAAAAGCTTTTGAGAATATTTCTGACAAATTACACAAAATGCAATGTTTTAAACTTAACCAATATAGTTCATAGTTTATTTTATCTTGATCAATTTTCATTAGAAGTTTAATTTAATCCCACAATTTAAAAAAACTAATTTATTTTTTATTTTTCCACTATGTCATTGATAAATAAAGTCTACAATTAAACTGAGCCACTGTGTGTAGTTAAAAGAAAGAAATTGCATTATTTTTATGCAACGTCTGTCCAAAATAAGCCCATTTAAAGTTGGTATGTTTTATTAAAAGCATTATTTGTCTATGATGTTGTCATAAAATTTAGAAATTCACATTAGCCAACTGTAGTCTTCCCCATTTTCATGTGTTGTTATAGATTACAATGATTTGATTTAGGAAGAGTTTAGAGATCAATATTTGGTGAAATAATGCTGATTTTCCAGAGTTTTGGAAAGCAGTCTCTCTCTTTCACGTTACTGTGGGGGTCCAGGCGACCATTCGAACAGTAACGCATTAAAGGGAAAATAATCGAATACTAATTTGTGATAAAACTGCTTTTGTCTCCTGTTCTCTCATACTTTCTGTATATTTTTTGAATATTCTGGGTAGGACTGTTTACGTACTCCTGCAGTTTCAGCTTCTCGTCCTCCGTCCACTCGTCTTTGTCTCTCTCGTTCGGAGCGTTTCGTCGTCGGTGTCTCGCACCGGGCTGCGTTGCCCCGGATGAAGGCTTCACCGGCGGAGACGATTTCACACGCCTGCTCTTCTTCTTCTCTGGTACCTCTTCCCTCTTTCTCACCCTTTCACTTTTCTTTTTGGGGTCCTCCTCCGGGGGCTGGTGGGAGGAAACCTTGTGGTCGAGCTCCGGATTGCTAAAAACCGCTTTCTCTCGCCTCCTTCTGGTACACGGCAACTCATAGTTGCACAAGGGTTGATTTGAGGAAGGAGATTCCGGAGGTTTAGTCTCTGACGCTCTCGTGGAATAACTGATGGCGTTGGCCATCTGTGTCTTTGACCTCTGCCTGCACGGCCTTTCAGATTCATTTGGTTTTTGCAGACTGGAGTCCGAACACGACCTTCTCTCCAGACCTGGATGCTGCCGACGGAACCTCGTTTTCCCAGAAACCTCTTTGGGGCTATTGATCGTCTCATTAGGTGAGTCGGTGGGCTTCTGGTTGCGGTTAGCCTCAGCTCGGTCCAGTTTACTGTCTGCCTTTATGTTTCTCAGAGGTACACACCTCTCATCTTTAGGCGATTCGTGTCGCTTTAAACCTGAAAAAACAAAGGAAACAGTTTCCATGGATGAGTGGCAGCTTTACTCGGGGGGGGTGGGGGGGCACCTCCGCTGGATGATTTACCGTCACTGCCGGGGTGGAAGACACGAACCGGCCTCTTTGACAAACCCCGACCAACATTTGTTGTAACATCCTGCAAGACCAACATCAGCAATATTACCATCTAGCTAAATGCAAACGGCATCAAAAATCTACGTGAACGGTTCACGAGCCCAAAACAATCATCGCCGCCTGTGGATCAATTTAATGTTGTTGAGCAACGGGAGCCGACTGAATCGTCACAAGGTCAGAACTAGATGAAAGAAGCTTCTTCAAGAGCTGAATCAC
>JAVLVB010000214.1:1311993-1324351 GCA_032876305.1 Orestias chungarensis | reverse complement strand
CCCCCCCCCCCCCCCTCCCCAAAACTGTTTTTTATCAATAACGCGACAATGAATTCAAAAACAGTGAAGTTGCAGTGTTTAGTTTGGAGATAGAAATTACGTTTTTTTTGTAAGTGGTGTCATAAAAAGAAGCCTATTTTAGGTTGGTATGATTTTGTGTGTCATAGTGACTTTATCCTAAGTACCCCAAGGTATCATGGTGCAGATTTTTATCCATATCGCCCACCCATAACCCAGAGCTGCAGCAATTTCTCCCTTCATATGTGATCGACAGGTCAGAAACTAAAAAAACGGCTGATAATTAAACGCATTCTAACTAGTAGCTTCTATCTTTTTTGGTCTCAAAATTACATAAAACTGTACAGTATTTGGTCTCTTACTCTTTTGACTTCAACAGAAACGTCTCATAAAGCGTATTCCAGTTCGACGGGAAGCCATTTGCAAACTTCTTGAGGAACCACTTTGGAAAATCTAAAAAGTAACCAAGTGAGAAACAGAAGTAAAATACCACAAGCTGAGAGCGTCCGTTGAAAGCTCTGCAGGACGGGGAGCCGCTCTTACCAGAGACGAGTCTGATGTTCATCCGTCCGATTAGGACGTACACCCGGCCAGAGACGGTCTTCAGCACCGAGCTGGAGACTCTCTCAGTGATGATGTTGCTGTTCCACTGTACGTCTTCCTCTCTGGGAGGAAAAAACAAAACTGTTTGCACTGAAATCTCACAGTTTATGATCTCTGGTAAGAGTGATGGACACTTACACGTTGATCCCGTCAACAAACAGACCCTGATGATTCCTTCTCAAGAACCACTTTCTGAGATGAATCATGCTGTCCTGAGGATGAAAATTAAAAAAATAATAGGCGGATGATAACGACTTTATCCTTTTATAATCTGCAAGCCTGAAACAAATCTGTCCTGCTGAGTATTCTTACACTGTGGATTTAAACTTTGAGTAACTGATCATCAAATCGTCATTAAAATTATATATATATATATATTATGATGATGTTTTCCTGAACCATAAAGCGGTTTAAATCACGTTCCTTTAATCACTTTTTCTTCTTTTGTTTCTTCCTTTTCAGATGATTTTATCTTTCCTACCCATTTTTACTGTTTATCTTTTGACTTTTTCCTTATTTACATTTTTTTCTACTTTCTCTTTCTACGTTACTTCCTTTTTCTTTTATTTACTTATTTAACATTTATTTTCTTCCTTTTTTCTACTTTCTCTTGTAATTTATATTACCTTCTTTTTATTTTTCTTCCTTTCCCCCCCTTACATTAATTTAATTTAATTTATAGGTTATCGATTAAAGTAGGTCCAACATTCACTTTTGTATAGTTTTTATTTCTTTACTTTTTTCTTTATTGTCTTTTAACCTTTTCATTCATCTCTTCTAATTTCTGTTACTTTATGTTGTTGTTTTTTTACGTCTATAAAAGTGTTTTTATTTCCTTACTTGTTTTCTCCTCTTTCTTAGTCTAGTTTGTTTTTAGATTTCTTCCTCATACTTTTATTTGCTTTTCCCCCAGCTGGTGAGTTTTGAGATCTTGCCTCTTTTGTTTGCTTCCTATTTTAACCTACACACCCAAAGCTCTCGATAAATAAACATTTTTTGCCTAAAATGTGTTTACCGGATGTATTGAGATATCTTGTGGTACTGTTATTATGTAACACACAAATACTGCTGTTAAAAAATGTGCAATAAATAAACCAATGTTATTTCTATTGCTAAACTACACACAACAACCATATTTAGTCACGTCTTTGTAATTTATCTAATGGAACAAACAGTGAGAGAAAAAGTAAAAATGAACAATTTAGACAGTTTTCAATCATCATTAAATTCTTGATTTATCTACATTTTCTTACCATGAAAAGAAATGTACACTATAACAGTATATAATGATAAATGCCCATCAATATATGAGTAGAAAAGATAAAGATAGGCTTTTATGTCTCAGTTAGTGAATCTTCTTCTGCTGTTGCTACTTACCAAGGGGAATTTCTTCTGCTTGGGCCAAACATTGCGTTTGAACACCGCTGTGTTTTTCTTCGGTATGGAGATCTGTGGGCTGTTGAGCACTAGTGGGTCCTCCAGTAAAACAGGCGGTGAGGGCGAAGCGGCATTGAGAGCGTCCTCCGATGTTTCTGACTGACTCTCTGGTGACTCCAATCGGATCTGGTTCAAAGGAGCCGCCTGTTTCATAGTATTTATTAAAGGAATATCCTGTCTGTGCGCCATATAAGGATTTGTGGAGACATCTGCAGCTCTAGACTCCTGCAGGTTCCCTAAGAGAGAAAAATTATATAACAAAAAGGCAGAGAGAGGAAGAAGACAAATCTTAATAAAAAATTTAATTTTTCAAAAACTCAAATTAAAAAAGGGAGAATCATGATTCATATTTAGAGATTCACTTTAAATTAACATAAAGATCAGTAGCCGTTTCTTTTTCTTTTTTATCAGTAGGACTCCTAGAAGTAACGCTGGGGCAAAAGCAGTGAAGCGATGTCAGAAGTGGGGTCACCTTTTTCTAAGGTGTTCAAAGAAAATGGAAATATGTATGTTTTTTATTGTAACTTTGATTATTGTGGTTAACAGGCAACAAAAATCCACAATGCAGTTTCTCAGAAAGCTACAGTATTAAATAAAATCTAAAAATAATTGGATTTTCTAACAATAATCATAATTCATAATAACAGCAAATACCCTCGTCCAGCAGACCCTAATTTACACTTACTGTTGTATCCCAACTTATTATTTGGAAAGTTGAATGGACAGAAAACCACTTGAAATGAAAAAGTGTATATTGAATGTATAGAATGCATCAGTTCAAACTTTTGCATGAAATTATTAACATAATTTGACTTTCATTGATATTCTCTTAAACTCTGTAGGTGGCAAACCGTGGCCTGCAGTTGGGGAATCATACATACTCTCTCTTTCTACAAAGAGCTCCCTTCTGCTGCGGGTTTGAATCTGCATGTGTTCCCTTTGACTGTCCCTCTCCTTCATCAACGCGAACAGCTTTGCAGGAGACATTGTGGGCGCCGTGTCCAGAATAACAGGACCTGGTAGGAAAAACAGAAAATGATATAATCTTTATTTGCATTAGGACTGTTCCAATACACATTTTCCACTTCCAATACAAGTCTTCAGTATTAACCGATATCCATATTTACCCAATACAACATTAGTGTAAATTATACAGACTTTTTTAATATGAAATGGTAGAAAAGGTTTGATTAAGTGATATTACTCTGAGAACAAACCATCCATTTATTATTAAGCAATGAGTTACATGCATATTTAACTCTCTTTAAGGAAATAAGGATCTACAATAAAATATAACAAATTACAGGTTTTGCAATGGTGGTGCTGATATCGGAGATTGTAGATGTAGGCCGATATGATCCGATATTCGTGTTTGGAGCTCATATCGGACCGATCCGTATATCGTATCGGACCGATCCGTATATCGTATCGGATCGTAAACAGAAGCAAATAAAAAATGGCTCACGTCTGGATCCCAGTTCCTGGAACTTTGGTCCCGGGTGATCGGATGGGAATCCTCTGAGATCACCAGGATGTCTGCTGTCCTCAATGACAGCAGTTCTCCTGGCTTGTGGTGGAGCCGTGTCTTCACCTCGGAATGCTTTGTTGGAGTCAGGCGGGTCCACCTTCCTCTTCCTCAGCCTCGTGTTCATGGGGGAAAACACACAGCCTGGAGATCTGGGCTTCAGAGGAAGAGCTTGCTGACTAAACGCGCTCCTGTTGCGGCTGTCTGCAGCTTGGATCCGAGGGGTCAATGCGTGGATCTGAGCTCTGTAAAGCCCAGAAAGCGGCTGGGACACAGCTGTGGACTCCATCAGGGTTCTGTTAGTCCGTGTGAACCCACGCAGCGTGTCAGTGAGCTGGAGGTCTTCCTGCAGAGCAGCGTCGGGATGCTCGAAGCTTTCCTCGGGGCTGGAGATGGGAGACAGAGTCAGGGCGAACCTGCTGTTCTCCTTCAGCTCCTCGCTCCGGCAGAACCCGGCTCGGTTCTGGGTGAAACTCGGTCCGACACGGCCCGTGTTCCGGGTGAAGTTCGCTTTAGCGCCGAGCTTCTCTCCAACGGTTCCCTCAGCCTCTCGCTGGACTTTAGATTTCAGCATCGCAAAAACCTTCGCCGGAGATTGAAAGCAGGGATCGTGGCGCTTTAATAAATGACACGACGCCATAATCCCGATGGATGGAACAGAATATCACATGGAATCCGTTACATTCGTTTACGTTTACCCCGCGAATCCGCTCATTTTCAAAAAACACTAACCACGCCCCCTTTTAAGCACGTTCCGGTGACGCACTTCCGCAACAATGCGTTGCTACGTCAACGCTAAGAAAAGCTACATGATAACATTTATTTTTAACATAAAAATTAAATTAATTATTTTTGGACAAAGATAAAGTATTATTTATATTACAATATTTTTTTTAATGTTTTTTTTTAATAATATCTTCTTTGTTTTTTTTTGCGTTTGCCAAAAAAGCTAAAGAGGCTCATTACCGCCACCTACAGGAACAACAGCGAGAAAACAAAAATATCCAAATAGACGAGCCAGCTGGAACAAAGTTTTACAGGTAATTGTTTTACTATCAGATATTGTAATTCTCTTTAATAATTCTGTAGGATTAACACTTGTTTTCATTTCAGATATACTCTTTATCATAAAGTTATATACCTGATTCAATAGCTAGAGCTCTGTCAGCTGTAAAACACAGCAGGAAGAGATTTTTCTACATTGGAAAACCTAATTAAATAGGATTAAACCCTATTTTCATAGAAACAGTATAACTAACAGTATAACTAAATATGTTCTGTAGTTTTGTCTTCTCCACAATAATCATGTTATAGCTGTTCCCAACCTTTCTTTACTGGTTTTACTCTGTTATAACGCCAAGACCACCATGAACACTGAAAGAAAATACACGGTGGAAAAAACACAAATACACAAATTGCCTTCCTTGCACATAAGTTTGTCTTGCACACACCGAATATTTCTTTCTAAGCGCTGACGCGTTCAGGTGATGCCACTACTTCAACAATCTTCTCAAAGTATGCTCATAAAAGTAAAAGAAAAACATTAAAAATATAAAATGGGCATTTAAGTCAAAAAATCAATTATTTTACACACCAAAAATACTTACTTCTACAGTCGCTACACATGTAACTGAGTAAATATAACATTTTATTACCTACCTGTGTATATATCCCCTTTTCCACTTTCATACACAACCTTTAAAAACATAAAAATAAAAAAAATGGAGAAGTGCAGTTTTATATGTTATCCTCTAGATGGCGCCAGAGCGGCGTAGCGTCTAAACGCCAAACCCGAAGAAAATCTCTTTATATCCGGAGTCTGGTTCCGGGCTGTCGCTTTACGTCATTCAGAGGAGAAACTTTAAAAGAAAAACGCTTTACCTGGATTATTCCTCCTACACCAGGTGAAGCGGGTGCTGGTACTCGTTATTTTACAGTTTAAACTCAGTGAAACTGCAGAGAGTGCTGAGCGGTGGGCGGAGTGACGCAACATGGCAGCAGCTGCTGTCACCAGGAGGTTTCTGTCCGCTGCGGTCATCAGGATCCACGTCCGTGGGCACAGGACTCTCTGCGCTCCACGACCGCAGCCGTGCTGTAGTAGCGCGGAGTCCGATGGAGGACGCAGCCTGGACCGCGGAGCTCCAGCCCGGGGGGAAAGAGGGGGCTCTGCCCGGCTCGGCGCGCTCTCTCTGGGGTTGGGAGTCTGCGGAGCTGCGCTGCTGGACCAGCTAAGGGAGGAACGGGGGGATCCAGAAGGATCCCCGGGATCCGGCGGCTTCCTCAGGCTCGTTCTGCCCTCTGCTCGGTGTGCCTCCCCGTTTAAGCCCGACAGTCCCCGGTTCAGATACAACTTCATAGCAGATGTGGTGGAGAAGTCCACTCCAGCTGTGGTGTACATTGAGATCGTGGGCAGGTGAGTGGGAGAAGCCCGTGGATTATCACAGCCGTTTTGATACTCTTATCTGTTTCTCATGCTTAAATTTCTGTTCAATCTGACATCCATGCAATTCTTAAAGGTTAAAGGTCACATCCTTGCATTAAAGTACTGTAGGCCCCTTGATGGCATTCAGACTTTTGTCAGCATATTGCAGCCTGCTTTCAGGGTGAAGCTGCAGCATTTTAATAGTTTATTTTTGCACGTCCTCCACATGTGAACCTTAATTTCATATACTGGAGTGTTTCTTACCAGATTCGTAGGATAAAGTCAGCCTAATGTCTGTTTAAACAGGACAAAACCTGGACCAATTCCTCATCCTGATTGTCACACGCCTCATTAAATACATGTGAGGTTATCCAGATTATATCATCAACTTGAAGTTCTGTGTTAAAATATGTTGTAAAAAAACACACAGAGGCTGCTATGGGAGGACCTACTTATCGAAATGACTGTATTTAAGTTCATTCGGATGAACTTTTGTTGGATAAAAAAGCTTAATAAAGTGGGTAAAACTTAACTGATAATAGGAGGATAGAGGAGCTATAAGATTAATTTGAAGGAGTGAAAAATCTATGTTTTTCTTGTGAAAGCGCAGCAATTCTCAGTTTAATAGTTCGTTAAGTTAACTTCAGGGTATTTATGGTCAGTTAGGGGTGAAATAATTTGTAGTAAATTATGGACTGGGTGTCTCCTGCCTCTCACCCAGTGACATTGCAATGATTAAGTGGGCACTTAAAAGCAAGGATGGATGTTTTTACAATTTATATATCTGTAAAATATAAATGCAGGTTATAAAAATCTAAACTGTCTGAGAAAAGTTCTGTTGTCTCAACTTAGATGTTAAAGGTAATCAGTATAAATCAAACCCAGCTTCTTTTTCTCTTCTTCCTGAGATTAATAACATGTCTGACTGAAAGCTTCTCCTCCTTTTTTCCAGACATCCGTTGTCGGGAAGAGAAGTCCCCGTGTCAAACGGCTCTGGTTTCATCATCAGCAGCGACGGCCTCATCGTCACCAACGCTCACGTTGTGGCCAACAAGCGAGGCGTCCGAGTGAAGCTCACCAACGGCGACACGTACAGCGCCACGGTCCAGGACATTGATCCTGGCGCTGACATCGCCACCATCAAAATCGCTTCAAAGGTAGGGAAAGCATGATATTAGGTCTGACTGGACAGCTTTAAGAAGACAGTTCTGTCTTTATTATCGTTATTATCCTGGAGTTGAAATTAAAACCCGTAATTTGATCGTTTTTAGTTGTATGTAGCCGAAAACGACACAATAATAGGAACCTCCTCATCTCACAAAATGCTATAACTCTTCTGAATGAGGGAAAACGTGGTATAGCCACCTTTCAGCCAGCTGGCCAGTAGTGTGCAGCCACAGATGGAAGGAGAGAGACAGTGGAAACAAAGTTAGTAAAACAGAAGGTTTTTCTCCCCCCCTCTGTCGTGTTGATTCCACTCATCTTGGCGAGCAGAGACCTTTACCCACGCTGAAGCTGGGCCAGTCGTCGGACGTCCGTCAGGGAGAGTTCGTGGTGGCGATGGGGAGTCCGTTCGCGCTCCGGAACACCATCACCTCCGGGATCGTCAGCTCGGCGCAGCGAGGCAGCAAGGAGCTCGGCCTATCCAACTCCAACATGGAGTACATACAGACGGACGCAGCCATCGACGTGAGTACTTTTAGCGTTTTAAAATTATTAAATTCATTTTTAAGTACGGATTTATTTAGCAGTTTCTTCAGATTACAGTGTTAAACGTGAACATGTTGTTGTTTGTTCTATTGTTGTTACGCAACCTTTATAATTTTAGCTCATGAAAACAATCCGATCACCTGAACCACTATCCATCTAGCTAGTATCTAAAGTCTGAAGGTCTGCAGTGACTCAGGTTTGTGATCTGCGATGGTTTCCTGACGTAACGTCTGACCCAATCTGTTTTATTGTTTTCTTTTGTCTCAGTTTGGAAATTCAGGAGGTCCTCTGATTAACCTGGTGAGTCACAGTTTCTGTTCAAATCTCTGTCGCCATCTTTGTTTTATTGAGAAGAAAAGATGAGTTGGTCAATATGCTCAGCTAAAGTTTAGGAAGTTAATATTTGTATTTGGCTCTGATCTGAAAATCTGGCGCTCTAAACGATATGAGGGAGAACTCCAGGCAGAGAGATCAAACCCAGGATCCACTTGCTCCAAAGCAACCAGTTAACAAGAAAAAATGACCATCTTAATTGAACATGATACAGTTTCCTCTCCGTTTCCGTACAATAATGCAGATGCTTTCATGTCTGACTCATCAAAATGAAGTTCTTCATGACTGACCTCATAATTATCCTGTATGTCTGCTTTCTTCAGGACGGGGAAGTCATCGGTATAAACACCATGAAGGTCACAGCGGGGATCTCATTCGCCATCCCATCTGATCGGGTGAAACTTTTTCTGGATCAAGCAGCGAAAAGGAAAAGTATGAATAAACAGTCAGGAGCGGCCTCCCTTTCTGGCTCTGTCACTGTCCCTTTCTTATTGATTTCCTCTCACGTTTTCCTCCGTCCCTCGCAGCCTCGAGGACAGACGACTCGGGAACGAGGCCGCGCTACATTGGCGTCATGATGCTGACGCTGACGCCGAGGTAAAAGGAGCGTCATGGTTAACCTCCTGCAGTGATGGACGTTTACGGTCGACTAAAAACAGCTGCCTTTTTATTTGCAGCATCATTGCTGAGCTGAAGACGAGAGACCCGTCCTTTCCTAACATCAAGCATGGCATTCTGATCCATAGAGTCATCACAGGATCACCAGCCAGCAGGTAACTTCTAACTAACCTCTAACTTCTGACACTCATGCTCCTGGTTTGTTGGACACGGTTTAAAAGATGTTTACTGAGTTATGATCTTCAGAAAATCGAAAATGGATCAGTGACTACTGTCACTTTACTTTGTATTGTATTGACCTTTTTACAGGTTAAAAAAATAAAGGCTACAAATACAGTAGCCGCTTTATGGTAGCTAAATAAAAATAGCAGAAAAATAAAATGTTTAAACAATTTTTTTGTTTCATTTCCTTAAAGCTGAGCCATAAAGTATTTAGTGTTTACCAGTGTTAACGACAACATTAACACTGAGGTGTTCCGGTTCTAGTCTACTCTGCATCCCCAGATTGGTCTGTAAGGTTGATACGACAAATTAAAAAAAATATGTATATATTTTTTTAGCAATTTATTGAGTTTATAAAATAACAAAAGTGTTTCAAAGCACATTCTCTGAGCTACAGGGAGCCAAGGACTTCAGACGTGAGGCTATTCAGCGTTCTGGATCAGCTGCTTCTGTTTTAGTGACTTTTTAGGAAGATCTGTGAAGAGATTGTTGCCGTAATCTAGACAATTTAAGATGAATTAGCGGATTATTGTTCATTATCTTGCTGGAACGATAGTAGTTTAGTCCTATAAATGTTTCTTAGCTGATATAAAGCCGACTTAGTATTGTTTAAGGTTTGAGTCCTTCACCAAAACAAAAGTTTCAGACCCGATTAGTCGTTTCTTTGTTTTGACTCATTAAGTCCAATTAAAGTTGACATTGTAATACAGAGCTGTGTATCGTCTGTAGTTATGGTAACGGATCTTGTTGGAACCTGAGCTAGCATGGGAGACCGATTTATGTCACCGATTATTAGTTACTCATTTGAGACTCAACCCAGTTTTCCTGGAATGCAATAATGTCAGACATCAAGATGATTGTTTTTTTTAAATAGCTATTTATCTTACAAAACATATTTTTCAGTAACTATGCTGATGAGTTTAAGATTTGCCCTTTATTTCTGCAAAAGTGATTTGCCCAGATTGTTCTTCTTGGTTTCGATAATTGCTGCTTTTAAAGTCTGGAGGAAAACGCCTGAAGAGACGGATGAGCTCACTATTTAGACCAGATCAGTCCCAACGACAGGCAGAGGTTTAAGGAAAGCTGCTTTCAGGAGATCACGAAAGCAGAGGCTTAGTTAATGTGAAATGTCTTAAGGTTTTCTAGTTGACAGAATTCCGTCATGTTCTCCAGATTTTGTTTTGATTGGCAAAAGATTTGATGTTGACGTATAGGTTGTATAAGTTTATTATTTATGTAAAAAAAAAAAGGTAAATTGACATTCCTAATGGGTCCTGAAATAACAAAAATCCCAATTTTACCAGCTTGATAAATATTGAAAAGTTGATTTTGGAGAGTCCTACTCAAAGTCCAAACTTAAATCCAACTGCTGTTCTGCATCAGGACCTTAAACGGACCATCTGGTCCGACTGCATGGAAACAATAGATTTATATCAGTAATAATTGATGACAGGCGCAAGATCAGTTGTTAATTTAGCTTTGGTCTCATAAAAAAAAAATCTGGTATTAACTCAGATTACATTTATTACTGTTTGTGTAAATAAATAAATATAGAAACCTGCTATGAGGGACTACTTTTATCACAGCACTGTACTACAACAAGTTATGATGTTTATGCACTTAGCAGACGCTTTTATCCAGAGTGACTTACAGAGTAGTCAAAATATTCCACTTTTTATCATTCTGACTATAAGGTATCTAGAGAAAAACCCCAAGTCAGAGTCAGTGGTGACACTAAAGAGATTTAAGGGAAGTACAGTGAGAGTAGTTTATAGAGGTCTGGGTAAGAGTTTGGATACAAGTCTTCAAGAGTTTCTTGAAGACAGACAGGGGCGCTGCTGTTCTTTTGGCGCTTGGTAGGTCATTCCACCATCTTGGATCAACAAAAGAAATCAGTCCGGATTGTCTTAAGCGTGGTGTAGACACTGTTGGACCATTGATGACTGAAGTGACCGGGCTGTGACATAAACAGTTCTAAGAGTGTTCAAGTAGATCGGAGCCGCACCTTAAAGCACTTTGTAGGCTAGAACAGACGGGTGATGAGAGACTTTTTGGGCTGATTGAAGACCAGACGCACCGCCTCGTTCTGGATCATTTGTAGAGGTTTTACTGTACTGGCTGGGAGACCAGTCTGTGGTGTGTTGTAATAGTCAAGGCAGGAGATAACCATAGACTGAACCAGGAGCTGGGTAGCATGTAGCAACAAGATCGAGAAACGGAGGCAACATGATCATTAAAAATCAGCTGGTCATCAAGCATGACCCCCCAAGTTTCTTGCTGCCTTTGATGGGAGTCAGAAACAGGGATCCAGTCTGGATGAGAATGTTTTGGTGTACGGTTGGTTTGGCTGGAAAAACAAGCAGTTCAGTTCAGTATAAATTGAGACATGAACATTACTGCATGAGTTTAAAGTCCTAATGGTATAAAACGTATTTTTCTGTTTATTTTTACCCTGCCGCTTCAGAGCCGGGCTGCTACCCGGTGACGTGGTGCTGGAGATCAACGGGGTCAAGGTGAACACCTCGGAGGAGATCTACAAGGCCGTGAGGAGCAGCGCCAGCATCAACATGGTGGTCCAGAGAGGGAGAGAGCTCTACGGGCTCCAAGTGACTCCTGAATGCATCGAGTGACACACTGGGGACTAAAACTGTGAAACCTGATGACTGTTCTTTGGTTTACTGTGAATACGTTTATCATTATTAAGATCAGACTACAGAAGTGGAGATGGGGCTCAATTATAGCAGCTTCACTGTTTTTTTCCCCAAAGAAATACAAAAGATAAACGTTTCTGGGTTTGCTGTAAAAAAAAAGTTTTTATAAAATAAATGCCTGAAACAACATATTTATTAAAGCCATTTATTTTTAAACAGCAAAAAAACAAAAAAAGAAGCATGAGAGACTCAACACTATGGCAAGGAAGAATGGTATTTAAACTGTATTAACCGATTAATAAGCCGGTCCTGTCACAACTGTTGACGATGATTATACAAGAAACAATGATCAAACCCTTCTGAGCTGATTCATAGATCAGCGGATGCTGCAATAACTGAGAACATGAAGTCATGTTCAAGAAAATAAATCATTCGAATTCTGCGCGAGAGAAATGAAAAAGATTAGAGTACAATTGGAAGTTTCCCTGGCATATATGTACAGTAACACACACTTACAGTAAAGTAATAAAGTGACATGTACTGGACTGCTACACAATTCAACATAATCAGCTCAGAGACGGCCATTAAATGAAGAACATTCAAACCAGCTCGTGTTTAAAAACAATAAACTTCAGGTCTAAAGACCACCGTTAGCTACGAGTACTACAACATACAAGTATGGGAGGAAAATAAAGAGAAATCAGTTCATTTGTCCATTAGATCTAGTTTTAAAAAGGCATATATATATATATATATATATATATATATATATATATATATATATATATATATATATATATATATATATATATATATATA
>JAVLVB010000214.1:1288144-1309683 GCA_032876305.1 Orestias chungarensis | reverse complement strand
GGGGGGGGGGGGGGGGGGGGGGGGTTCATGTTGAAAACATTGTTTTGTTAGTTTTTCATTGGTTGATTCGTTGGGAGAGGAACACGCAGAATGTACTGATGTTTACCTCGGTGTTAAAGGGAGTTTTGTGCTCTGGATCGATGGCAAACAGCTTCTCTACCAGGTCCAGTTTGAAGTCAGAGTTCATTTCTGTGTCCATGGGGAAAGAAAAGCCCAGAGGACCGTCGGCCTGAAGAGGAAAACACATGTCCGGGTCATTTTCTGAACACGACGAAGTTTAAGAAGAACATTAATGTGTTTGAATCGTACCTCTGAAGGTTTGAGGGGGGGTGTAGTGGACAAGGCTGGAGCGAAGCTTTCAGGTTTCGCCTCCTCAAGGGCACCGTTGGTGACCTCCAGCGGCTCGGTGGGGGCCAGAGGAGACAGGGGCGGCGCCAGCTTGTCGTCTGATGAGGGCAGCATTACGTCATTGTAGAGGGGGACGTCCTCCAGCAGGTTGGTCTCTGATTCTGCGTCTGAAGATGATTCAGAACAGAGCATTTTTTACCATCAGGAAACTGGAGACAAGAGTCCGGGCAGGAGGAGCTGCTGCAAATGTGGCTACAAACCCGGGCAGCTGAAGTCCAGGGGGATGATGGTGTCTCCGGCTGCCGGCGCCAGCAGGGTCAGGCCTTCAGGCTTTCCTTTCAGCAGGTCGAAGAGACAGTCCTGCGACGGCGCCTTCACCTGCGTGAACAGCTTGATCACATCCAGCTCTGGGATCTTCTCCTCCTCCTCTTCCTTCACCAGCACAGACTCGTCCTCCTCCACTGCAGCCTTGGCTTCATCCTGCTCCTCCTTCACCAGCTTCATGTCCTCGGTCTGCTCCAAGGACAGGATCAGGTTTTCCTCTTGGATTCCACTGTTGGACGAGACAAGAACATCTCAGTTGTAACCACGGATTCAAACTATTTAAAATTTTTAAGGATAGCAAGTTTAGAAAGTATCAATTATTTAATATTTTATTCTATTCATCTGTTTTTTCCCCTATTCAGCGACTTGGATCCCGTTTTTTGCTGTACTTCCTGAATATGTCTAAATTTATTAAGGTGAAGAAAAACAGTAGTTCATATATTTGGCCATACAACAATCATGTGATTCTGTTTTAACGATTCAACGTTGTCGCCCTCCGTCGTACCTGAGCACAAAGTTGACGCACACAATGCACTGAGGCTGCGAATTCTTGTTGTTGTAGATGACGGTGGCTTGTGTTTCCACCCACACAAAGCCGCCTCGCTTTGCCAGCATTCTGTAGTGACCCGTGGTCACCTGTCCCTTAGCAAACACTAAAAGCAGAAAAAAAGGAAGAAGCAGAAACAATATTTAGACTAAAACAACATAATATAAAGATTTGATCAAGTTTAAGACGTTGTTCTTGCTGTGCTTACAGTGATGGTGAGTTTTAGTCAGATAGTCCGAGTCTAGAGCGTGGTAGTATTCGTACACAGAACGGCTCAGAAGGTCCTCTGGATCGTAACCCATGAGCTCAGTAATCCTGAAAAATTAATTATATTAATGCATCTATTTTTGTAGTACCACCACCAAACACTAGAGGTCTCCATTACATTATGATAGAAATGTCAACTCCCCCTTCAGGTGGAGGAAACCGACCTCTCGTCGCAGTACGTGAACTTCATGTCCATCGTGTGCCGGCTGAGGAAGGTCTTGGTGTCCAGAGGGACCTCGATGTTGGAGGGGTGAGGGATAGGGTCACAGATCAGAACCAGGTACGGGATGGGAGGCTCCTTGTGGCCGTCGGCGCTCTCCTCGCCGCTGTGAACGCGAACGTGACCCGAGCAGTGCAGCACCTGCAGAAAACGGAGGCTTTGGTCACAATCACCAACTTTTACGCCGAGGAGGAAATCTGAGCTACAGTTTCAAGACAAACATGGCGGCAGAAGTGGCAGAACGGAGAGAGATAAGATTTCTACATGCAGTCCAGAAACAGCCACAAAACAGCTATGCTTTAGTAAGTCATAAATTAAACCTGTGTAGCACGCTTCAGCATCAGAGGAAACAATGGTGCTTTTATATAATGACAACATGAAACTACGAGCAACAGGAAGATCACTGTGGCAAATATTTAGAGTTTTATTATTAAGCATCAAAATGAAAACAAAGAAGATGGATCCATTCTCTTTTAATGATGCAACAGTGTGATCCCAAATTAAAATCTGTGGTAGTTTTGTCGTAAAAATTAAATGCAAATAGTTTATTTTAAACTGAAAAACGAATTATGACGAGTTAAAAGCCTCATGTTGCAGATCCCTTCTTTGTGTCCCCGTTTCTGCCTAAACAAATCCGTGCTTGTTTGTATAATCTATTCCCCTTCTTTTGCTGGAATCAGGGTCAGCTGTATGGAAATATTCATAGCCAAAGTAAAAAAAAAGGGAAATAAGTAATTAATAAGAATAATCTGCCATTATTATATCTTATTAAAAGTTCTGCAACCTTTATAGCCCAAAGAAGAAAAAAAAAAAAAGGTTTGCTACATTGCTATTTAAATAAATACGACCATACATTTTTCTAAACATACACCATAGAAAATTTGTTAGATTATACAATAAAACACATGAAACATTTGCAAAAAGATGAATGAATGTATTTTCATCTATTGAGAATTGGGCATAAAAATTTGTGGAAAATTGTCAAAAAAAAAAATGCTCATAGTTTCCAAACTAAATCATGTTTTTTAACAAATAACAAACCTGCATAGTGTTATTATATATGTAAATAAAAAAACTGTTGTTAGCCGAGATCATGAACGGCCATTATGGGTAAAAGACAGCAGATTACAATTTTTTTACATTTTGTTTTTTTTAAAAGCTATTAATATGTGTTAATATTTTATTCACTTCCTATAAAAAAAAAAAAAGAAACTATGTCAATAAATGATCATTGTTTTAATTTTAATCTCTGTAAACTAAATGATCATGTGAACATACGGGTAAAAAAAACAATTTTAGATAGAAAAATATATAAAATCTTTTCATTTCATTCCTCCAAAAAGTATCCAGAGATAATCTTTTGATTAACAGATTAGGTCATAACAAAATTTACTGGCAGCACGTTTATTACAGTCGTTCAGAATTGATCCTTTAAAGCCGTTCATCTTATATCACGCTCTGTATCCATAATTTATATTTACCACGATTAAAACCGTTTGACATTCTCAACGTTTTGGGGTTAAAAGCCAGATTGACGCCGTTAAACATCCAGCTTTGGTTTCGACACGGTGACAGCTAAAGTGAGACGGAACACGGCCGACAGCTTCAAACATGATATCTGATTTATTTAGACAGGATGATCAAGTTGTCACTTTCCAGGCTTCTTTAACATCATACTTTTTGAAATCTAATCACCCTGCTTAGCATCAGACCAACAGTCCTCAATATAGTAAAACGGCAGCAACAAAACAGATAGTTTGACATTCAAGATCTCAAACGCAACTGAATGCATGCTAACCTTCCATGTGGCCGACTTTACATTGACGGTGCGGGCTCTGCTGGTGAGGGTGCATTTCATCCGCATAAAGAAGCTTCGTTCTGTACTTGGCTCTTTGATTTTCTTGGAGCCTGACAGCAGAGACAAATAGAGAAATTTGGGTCAAAGTTGTAAAACGAGACACAAACAGAGAGGGTTTGCATCTCCAGCTACAAACGGCTTTATGGGTTTTCTTTACAACTGCAGAGTGCTGCTCTCACATTTGCATCAAGACAAGACAAAAAAGTTTAAAGTTCTGAACTGTGGTGAGATAAAAACAAAAAGAGGAAGCGTCGCTGCGAGCGGTTAGCGCTCAGACAGGAACGGCGTGTGCAGACTGAAAGGAGCAGCTGTGTTTACGCAGATTGTCCGCATGCTCACCTGTCCTGTACACCAGCATCTCTCTCAGCTCCTCCTTGTCGCAGGGATGTGTGAAATCAAACACGCTGTGTCCAATCAGGTCCAACTGCAACAGAGAGACAGTCCAGGATGTGTCATTAAGCCTAGATGACCTCAAATAAATCCTGGGCGTCCATTAAGCTGAACCTTTCAGCTAACCTGCGCCAGCCCCAGGCATTTGTTGACATTCTCAGAGATATAGATCATATCTCCATCTTCGGAAAACACCACGAGAAAGCCCTCTAAAGGCTTTAGGTAGGAGCCGTTCAGCTGGATATCCAGATCTGTTTTCTCCTCTGCCGCCGGCTCATCTGGAGGAGATAACAGGGAGGGGATGAGGGCAGCGTGGAGGCAGGGGATGAAGATAAAAGATGAAATTATGAAACATGTAAAGATGGTTATATTTTCAGGTAGCTTTATGTGAAGATGTCGGGAAATTGGTTTCTAGAAAAGATACGTCGATAATTTCCACTTAAATTTGTTTTTAGGGTTTCTGTCAGCTAACATAATGTCCCTGTGTAGATCCTGGCTTTTAATATGATGCCTGATGCTTTTAACTACATGTTTTGTTGACGGTGGGAGGAAGCCGGAGTGCCCAGAGAGAGCCCATGTATGCACAGGGAGACGATGCAAGCTCCATGTATAAAGACGCCAAGATGGGATTCAAACATAATAATTTCTTATTTCATGACTCTGGATCTTTTTTTTATTTTTCATAAGATGCACTGTTTTCTTGAATTTCAGACATTTAAATTAATATTTTATCGTCATTTTTAAGGTATATTTTAATAAGAAAGCACCTGTAATAGCTGTAATGGGAAAGCCTAAATCAAATTTAGGTTTAATTTGAAATAATACATTTCCTTTAATGCCAAAAGTCATTCAGATCAAATCAATTATTTTTAAGGTCTTTAGTTTAGATTCCAGTTATGAGGAGCGCTTTTTTGCTGTGCTGCAACATTTCTTATCTCGTGTTACTATATCTTTGTTTTCAAGTCAACCTGCCAACTGGACTACAGATGGAAATTATAATCTCATGTATTTACATGCACCTGTTTAGTAACATTTACTGTCCAATTTCAAATAAACTTGAACTCCAACCTATAACATCATGATCTAAGAGTCCACTGGTTAGAAATCTTGATCGTCTTCCTCTAAAGATTTAACGCTTTGTTTATCGTTAAAATGTTCGTATCTGGTTAAAAACTTAGACAGTATCGTCTAAAATGAGAGTTTTATGTATCCATTAGGTTTTCCCTTCAGTAGAACTACAGATACTGACCGATGCAGAGCAGTTTCCGCATGCGCAGGTAACTGATGGTCAGCCTCATGACGGAGGCCTTGTCCAGGCTGGAGCTGGTGCTGTGGGGGATCGGCAGCTGCTTGGCCAGCTCGTAGAAAACCTCCGACTCCTTCCCACGGCGGCATCGCGCCGCATCCCTCGATTTCTCCTTCCTGCGCTCCGAACTCACCCTGCGTAGAGACGGAGGCGATGATTTAGTCACAATCTGGACCAAATCTGAGATTACAACAAGAAGCAGCCTTCACTGGTTTATATCATTATCACCATGTCAGTGTGAAACAATAGCTTGCTAATAAATTGTAAGAGTTTTAAAAGTTATTTTTTTTCCTGGTGGTATAATATTTTGTCTTACGTCAGTAAAACAAATAATATTTCCTAAGATTTTAATAGTTGCATATATTTGTAAGCACATATAAGAAAGTAAAGAAAAATGAAAAATTGCACAAGATATCATCATTGCAAGATTTTCTAATATCATGGGAGCATCTGCCTGGCCGTGGCCAGACAGAAACATAATGCAGAAGAAGAGTGGTCTGTGTTTTGACAGGAGACAAATCCAGAAGATCTTTTTTTTTCACCCTGACAGATTTAACCATCAAAAATAAAAATCTTCAGCCAGAAAAGCTTTGAAAGCTGTGCTTCAACTCTAAAATGTTACCGTAAAGCTCTCTTGTTCCTAGACGACACCCTAAACGCATTTAGACAACACTGGAACCACGCCACAACTGAAGGCCCAAGAGTCGCTGCAAGTCAATGACTCGATGCAATCTGCTGAGGTTCCTTAGATTGGAAACTTTTTCAAATTAATTCTTTATGATGTATCTTTGATTTTAATTGATTTTCTGTGAAGTGCCTTGAGACGACACCTGTTGTAAATTGGCGCTATATAAATAAACGGATTCTTGATTCAGTTTAAAAGACTCTCTGCTATGAAACGCACATCCAATTCAAATCAATCTAGTTTGCACTTACAGCACTGACCAAGGGCGTTATTGTTATTCTGGTCTATCTCTCTCTCTCTCTCTCCATGTTTACCCCACCGCTGCAGAAACTACAGCAGCCTATTGTAGATTAAAATTAACTGGCAGAGCAACAGGACACCTAAGTATTGAAACTAAAACTTTCCATCACATTGGTGGGAAGTGCAAACCTGGCTACAACTAAGACTATTGGCTAGAAAGATCTTCAGGAAGTCACAAAAAAATGTCACTTCTTCGGGTATTCTTGTTCAAATAAATGCTTTTTAATTAGATAACATTCGGAAGGAACACACAAAATAAAGACGAAAACTCCACTGATTATATAACAGCAATAATCCCCAGTCATCCACAGACGGCAGCTTTACATTTTTAGTTTGCAACTGAGCTGAAGTCAGCAAATAATTTATTAAGGAAGCTTGAAATGTAAACAAAGTTTGAGCTGTCACATAAGTGGATTAACCCCCCCCCCCTAGTGTTGGTGTATTCAGTTACTCCAGGATAACCTGTTTTAGCGGCTCTCCCTATCGCTCTGTCCTGCTTACTCTGACAATAAGCGTGGTCACATTATATAACCCGAGATGTAGAAACAGCGTTTTGCTTATACGACAGCAAAAGGAGGAAATACATCAGTTTATACGGAAAATGTGGTTTCCTTTTGTTTTTTACGCAGCAAAAAAACTTATTGCAGTTATAATAATAATGTCTAGATTTGGTTGAGTTGCACTAAGAAATGGAAAACCTAAGCTTAACCTATCCTGATCTGAAATGAACACAACTCAGTTCCCAGGTTGCAGGAACAACATAGTCCTGTGGAAGATATTACAAACCAGTCAAAGTTAGCTACTACTACTAGTAATTGACAAGACGCCACGGCTAGATCCTACATAGAAGTTTAACTTAGGTCGATCTTCAGGATAAACACCCTTTTGAAAAGGAGAACTATGTTATGTATAGAAACCCTTTTAAAATAATCCCAATAAACCAATTTGGTTAATTGTTGATAACTAGGATGATCTGAAATGTATTTATAATTGGATTTTGTAAAATGCCTGGATATGTCGGCACTATTTAAATAAACTGAATTGAATTGTAGGCCATGCTGTACATGAGTACCTATGTATGCTTTTAAAAAAAACATATACACTAAAATCAAAAACCATTAACTATTCAGTGTGATTATGTTGGCACAGACCAACAAGTAGATTTAACGACTCATGACATTGGCCCCACGTCTTTATTACACTTTCCCAGAATCCCGTTTGGGTTTTGGTAATGGAATAAATTATTTATTCACTTCTCTAAATGTTCTCGGTAACAAGTGTCAGAACTTCATGCAAGCGTAAAGATAATCTGTTTCTATAATTATTTTCCAACAAATCTGTTTGCCTGCAGCCTGGTGCTGGCGAACCCATAGGCCGGATTTAAAAATGGCGTCATTTCAATTTTTAGGCTAAAGTTATTTTTAATCAATCACCAACCACAGATCTCTCAGTTAAACCAAGATGTTAATTAAATCTCAACGTGGGGAGTAAAGTGCACATTTATTCCTGTTTAAGTGAGAATTGTAAAACTTTCCATTTAAAAAAAAAGCCTCCATTCATAAAGTCGGTCTGTTTCTGGATCGTTTGACAATAAACCTCTTGTGCAGCAGCAACCACAGCCTCCCGGTCTCTGTTGGGAGAGGTGGACTGGTTTGTTTAAATCTCCCGTTTAAGAGCTGCCATGTTCTCACATGAAAGTGTTTCACGTTAAAAACTGTTTTGACTAACCACCACTGTCCAACATAAAAAATCCTCGTCGTCTACAAACATAAACACTTCTGATTTAAGAAAGTGTTTTCCAAAAACTGTCAGCAGGTTTGGGAATTGACTTTAAGTCATAGTGGAGCTCTGTGCTCATTACTGCTCCTCCCACAGGTTCATCCATCTGGTCCGACCAAGAGTCCCTCTCAGTGCACAAGTCCATAAAAATATTTTTTTTAATCTGTCCTCAGATATTTCTTGGTCCGGTCTTTCACCCTGTGTCTGATAGTCCTGGAAGTACTGGAAGGTAACAAGTTCCTGGTAGCTTCACGCTCGACTCTTCTGAAATCATTAGCAGTTTATTTGTCCTTTCTTTCTTTCTTTCTAAACATGTTTTGACAAACGTGTCTGCAGTTCAGGCTGGAAGAGAGAGCAGGACTATTACCAGATAACAGTAAAGCTGGAGATAAATATATTTTTAAAAACATTATGTTTCCATTTAAAAAAAAGCTAACCCATAGGAGACTGCTGTTTACATTGAATGAAGCTATCCACAGATAAGAAACTTCATATTTTTTCTTTCTTGCCAAATTTGTTTTGGTATAGTTGGTTCATAACAAATATCTCAAATATGGATATGAAAAATATTAGCAATAAGTATTAAGTAACAAATTACAACTATAAATATATATACAAACCCAGAGATCAGAAATCAGCCTCACATCAGCGCAATTCGTAAACCAGACAAAAATTTTAAGGTGGTAATTATTGTTTTACATGTAAAATATTCGCCATGCATATACATCTAAACACCATATTAAAATACATTAGTAATAATAATAATGTGGAAGATGGAAAGTTGAATACTATAAAAAGTCTGCAAATTTACACTTTTTGTAATAGGAGTTTTGCATCCAATATGGCCATGCACATTTAAAACGTAAAGAAAACTGCTGGTGCAGGTTATTTATCATTATTTTAGGGATGTAAAGTATCAACTAGTGGGAGATTAAGGAGTCCTGATTTAAAAATCACTGACCAACTCTAATAACGTCTAGATTATGAATCACTCAACAACCTGAGATCACAAGCTTTCAGGTAACTGGTCTTACCGTACAAATACACCTTTCAGCAAAAAAAACAAAAAACACTTACATTTTCAACTAAATGAAAATCCCCTCAAGGGCTTTGGCTAGCAGACAAGGTTAGCGACAGGTAACAAAGCTTTACTGTAAGGTGAGATATCAAAATGACATTTTAAGCTCTAGTCGGGCACAAACGAGATATGCTTTGTAAACACTAGAGGTGATGTTTAAACCAAATTAAGAGACATATGATCTCATGCTGTCTTCAACAGACC
This sequence comes from Orestias chungarensis, assembly GCA_032876305.1. Taxonomy (NCBI): domain Eukaryota; kingdom Metazoa; phylum Chordata; class Actinopteri; order Cyprinodontiformes; family Cyprinodontidae; genus Orestias; species Orestias chungarensis. The sequence continues at coordinate 1,300,377 of JAVLVB010000214.1, read as the reverse complement.
CAGAACTCATCAGGAAAGACGAACTTACGTTTAAAATTATGCCTAATGAATGTGAAACATTCAGGGAACAAAACGCGATGGGAAATTTCATCATGCATCCTTCCTTGCATTGTCTGAGACATTCTGGAAATCCATTTGAACAGAGCTAAATTTATCACAGATCAGAATAGCAAACATAAGGTATGAATAATAGCTAAACTTATCCGGTGTTTTACTATTTCAATGTACTTTAGTGTTCTTCTATCAAGTTACAGTCAGAAACAAGAACATTTCTCTTTAACTTTGTTGAAATCTTACTGGGACTGAGCAAACTTAATGCTGATTTGTCGAATTAAAGTAGGTCATCTGCAGGCATTTCACAAATCAACCACAAACCAAAACACATCTGCACTCAGCACCCACAAGCACTCAATTTCTTCTTCATGTTGAAACTCGTCTGTTGCCTGAAAGCCCGTGAGTAACCTGTTAATTGCCAGCCAGTCACCCAGCAGCACACATTTGGCCACACCTATTGACGTCAGGCCCCACTGATTAAGAAACGGGATTAGTATTACCAAGACACCTCAGAGAAACCAGCTAAAACTGAACCGAGCTGGCCTGCAGGAGCGCACCAAAACTCAACACATATTTATTGTAATCAAAGCTAATGTTGGCCAAAACAGGGGCTCAGATTCCGGGTTCAGAGAGCGCGGGGCCGACCAGAACGGTTCGGTTAGGTTGACAAAATAAAAACCTTCACCAAGGGCGCCGCAAAAATGGAAAGTAAAGCATCTGTCGGTCAATTAACCTGTCGACTTCAGCATGTTGAAGGTGTTTCGAGGTGAAAATGTCAGTTTTCTATTTTTAATCTTTCACATTTTTCTCACTGTAATGGGTTAATAAACACCAGGAACAAAAAAGTTAAGGTGACATTTTTCATGGATTTCACAACAAAATATATTATTTCAGAGCCATTTCTATTTCTACAACTGAAATAAGCGCAACGTTTTAAAATAAATACCTGTCTTACTTATTACATGCCCCTCAACAAACCCAGGCTGTTTGTATGGCTTTACCGCGCATAGACATGTTATTACATCTGCGGTCAGTAAGGCTTCACCATTCAATTGAAGCATGTCTATGAAACCGATGCAGGTCAGCTCCAGTTACATCTGACGCGGGCTCAAAGATATTTTGAGGAAACAAACCTCTCTTTTACAGTTGAGATTGCGCAATACTGTAGTTCCAGCGATGTGTTAAATATGGGCAGAATCTGTGATTTATCAAGCGAGATTAAGAAATTCAAACTAAATTGACAAAGGAGAAGAGGGAGAGGACAATGATTTCTCTGGATCGAGAGGGTTTGGATGGGTTGATACAAAGTTGTTTTTCACTACTGCCTTGGATTTAAACATCAACATCCTCTGGGTCAAACAAATGCAAAGGCAAAGCAGGAGGTTCTTGTTAGTCGGTGTCCATCTCATACTATAATTAATGTGTTAAAAAACAATTATTTTGCTTTAAAGCTCAGAAATGTATGGCCAACATATGAGCAGAAATCACTTTTTTGGATTTTTCTGAAACAGCAGTTAAAAATTCTAACTAATCAGTGCAGAAATAGTTCACTTTTTTATAACAGAGATACGCCAACCACGATTTTCCTCTCTTATATTGATTTAAAAAGTATAAAATAAAAATCTAAAGACTAACAAACATGTCAAAAACAATCATTTGTGCACTATGTTCTTTAGCAGAGACCATTAAATAGCAAAATTACCCTCTATTTCTAAATCAAATTTATAAACACCTAAAAGTAAATTATAACCTGTGGATTGGTACATTAAAAAACAATTAGATTTACAGGAAATTAAAGTCTGAATATTGTTTGTTAGATATGGAGATCTCCAATCCGAGCTGATGAAACATTTTTTTGCAACACGTTGACCTCCTGCCAACTGATTGCTGCATCACTAACTAACAAACCTTCACCTTCAACATTAATACTTGCCTATGATTACTTTTTTGCTGATCCAGCATTAAATACATAACTAAATTCATAAAACACCTAAAACATGTAACCACTTTGGCTTTGACCTCTTCAGAATGTCATGTGAGGACACCCATTAGGGCCAGAATGTCAAACTCTTTCACCTATTTCAGGAAGCTTCATCCTCTAAGCACCAGAGTTCAACACAATGGACTTTGGCTCAACGTCACCAGCCGCAAGTAAGATGTTTCAGCCTCTTCTGATGAGTAGATGCAATCCCAATAAGAGAGTTTACCTCTGTGCAGGTGTTCAAAGTTAACCTTACAGGCTTTTGTGCTTAAACCAAATAAAACTGCATTTTTTTTCTACCACCTTTTTGATCAAAGATAAACGATTAATATTGTATAAGTAACCCCCCAAAACTCACGTGTATTATAGCAGCTGTCCACTTAATGCTATCAAATCTGCTACATCAAAACAAACCTCTGCACAGGTGGATTATTGGCTAAATCCAGTAAAACAAATGTAAATAAAGCGCTTGATGCTAGCCCGATAAAACGCAGTACGTAAAAAAAGGTGATTAGAAACATAAATCAAAAATAAATGTACAACATTTATCGTATTCATCTATTGATAACATGTAATTAATGTCTTTTCATAGTAACATGTTTAAAATAAACGTTTTTATAGTGTGTAACGCCGCCGTTAGCCGCATGCTAACATGTTAGCGGCGCTAGCAGAGGAGGAAGACGGTTGGAGAGGAAACTAGCCGTTAACCTTGAAATTAAGGCCGTAATGTCAGTTATTCAGAAAACATATTTTAAAAAAACCACCGACAATCTCAGAGGACGTTTAGAGAGACGACGACCCTTCCGAAGGCAACACTAGCGAGCTGCGACATTACCTTTTCTTCTCAGGTATGATCGCTGTGTCCATGTCAGGACCGCCGAGCTGGAGTCGAGCCTCTCTATCCGTGTCAAGCTGGAGCCGCTCGCGTCGAGAAATCCTCCAAAATATCTCGCTTTAAAGACGACGTTACCCCACGAATCCTCGGGTGGGTCACATAAATGGCCGCTGGTGTGTTTCTTCGTCTGGAAAGAGCCAAATTTTATCTGTAGAAAATTGAGTATTTTGTTAGTTTTTCCGGAGGGGGAAAAAAAAAGTGCCACGCCGGATAAGTGCTGTTAGCTGAGATGCAATGTTGGCGGCCGCGGGAGCGCGCTGACTCCGCCCGCTGAAGTCGCGGGGGCGCGCAGTCATGTGCCTCAGCCACGGCGAGCACGCGCACCGGAAATGCGTCATGATATTGCTAAAAACCGAAGAATAAATAAATAAATTGTGCTCTATATGAAATATTTAGTTTTATCCTTTCTTTACATAAGTGTTTTAATATATTAAATAAATTGATATAGTAAAAAACTAAAAAAAATTAACTAATATAATTTCAAACAATTCAATTCAACTGGTATGACAATTACATTAGACAGGCTTCTTCACTTTCTGAATAAAACCTGGGCTTTAAACACAATATGAGACCTTTAAACTTTTCTTAATGAGCTTTTGTTTATTTAATTATTATTATACTTTGGTCCTGTTGGCGTATAAATTGATTTATAAATAAAATTGGTAATAGTAAGTAAGCAAATAAAATGTATTTATAAAGCACGTTTAAAACAGCTAAATCACTGACAAAAGAGAGTTAAAAAAACAACAATAAAAGAGCATACACTGGCAAGCAGCAAATCACAAACATTGACTTAAAACACAGAAACACCCAAAATGAGAGAACTAAATGACTGGGAAAGCTAATTTATATAGGTGGGTTTTTAATCTGGTTTTAAAGGTGGAGACAGTGGGGACATATCTGATGTCTGAGGGTAACTGGTTCCAGAGTCGGGGAGCAGCCGCAGCAAAGGCTCCATCAGCTTTCTGTTTTAGGCGAGATCGAGGTACATTTAATAGTCCTTTACCAACTGATCTGAGGGACATGCTGGCTGACTGGTACTGGAGAAGCTCAGTGATGTAGGCAGGCGTCTGTCCATTTAGAGCCTTGTAAACCAAGAGTAAAACTTAAAAATGAATTCTAAAATGAATGGGGAGCCAGTGCAAGGATGCCAAAACAGGGGTGCTGCAGCATTTTGAACCAACTGCAGACGTGAAAGTAAGGACAGAGGGAGGCCAAAGTAAAGAGAATTACAGTAATCCAGGCGAAATGTAATGAATGCTATATGATAAGAAGAATTTAAGGCGGGAGATGATTTGTAACTGGTAAAAACTGTTCTTAACAACCAAGCTTATCTGTCTGTCAAGGCAGAGCCCTGAGTCAAGTATGACCCCCGAGTTTCTGGGATGGGGTTTGACAAACGGCGTGAGGTGAGATAGTTTGCTTGCAACGGTGCTTATGCATTTGGGAGGACCAAAGATGATGACGTCTGTTTTGTCACTGTTTAACTGGAGATAGTTATTTGACATCCATACTTTAATATCTGCAAGACAGTCCAGGAGAGACTGTACAGAGTTAGTGGATTTTAGTGGGAGGTACAATTGTGGGTCAACAGTGAAGAGAGATGTTATATCTGAATTAAGTTACCAAGGGGGAGCATGTACAGGCAGAAGAGCAAAGGGCCTAGGATGGACCCCACTGGACACCGAGGCAGTGGATGAGGAGAAGTGATCAATGGACACAGAAAATGTTCTATTCTTAAAATAGAAACTAAACCAGTTCAGGGCTGTCCCCTAATTCCTACCCAATGTTCACTTTGGAGATAAAAGGAAGCTTAGAAATGGGTCGATAATGTTTTTGGCATTTAACATCAAGATTGTGCTTTTTAAGCAAGGGCTGGAAAACCGCATGCTTAAAACAAGCAGGGACTGTGCCAGAGACCAGGCAAGAATTAATAATCACTAGAATGCTGGGACCAATCGTATCAAATGCATCTATGATAATACTGGGGGGGGGGGACAGCATCATGAGGGGATGAAGTGGGTTTCATATGTTTTACTAAGTCGCTCAGTTCAGCAAATGTATGTTATGGTATAGAGAAAATACTCTGTACTGCTTCTCCAATAGTAGAAATATAATTGTATAGGACAATAATGCAGGACAAAAAAAGAAAAAAGAAAAAGAAGACTGAAATTGGTTTTTTTCATTAAGGTTTCTATAAAAATGTGTTGTATGTAAAAAGGAAGATTTCACCACATCTGTACTGAAACGCTTTTAGTGGTGCTGATGTTTCGTTTATGGTGACAGGCCCCAAATCAAGGCCCTGCATGGCCGTTGGACCGGCCCTGAGTGTCTCTGTTAAAATCTGAGAAAAAACTCTCACAATACCATGAACTGTAGGTGTGTGTTGGTCAAAACTTGTGTTATTCGTTCAGTGGAGAGAAAAGCCATAATTTGTACTCACATAATGGTATTAACATTTCATAAGAACAGTATCATAAAGTTTCACAAAAACTCCTCCTAAAAGTACAAAAGGGTCAAAAAGTTGTGTAAGTACATGTTTCTGAATAAATGTAACTAGGTCCTCTGTGTAAAAGAATCATCTCAGGTCTCGTGAAAAGCAAAGTTCCTATAAGCAGGAAGTGATCCGGTGTTGTATCTGCTGTGAACTGTTTCTCAGATAAAACCCCGATAACCTAAATACATTTTTAATAAGCACTGACGCAACACTTTCATATGTAAAAATTTTTCCTCGTGCTGTGAACACCTGTCATATCTGTTTTATTGGTCCTAGTCTTAACTTTACAAGTTTACATTTAAGTTTATGATTTATCTGCACATTTTCATATTTGAAACCTCTTGTTCTTAGCTGAGGTGAACCAATGTGAACCTTGCCAGTCAGGAGTTTGTGTCACTGATTTCTGTTCAGTTTGATGTCATCCTGCAAGTTCAATCATTCAGAAATATTGTGATTCAGCATTTCTTTGGAACACTTTCAGAGGGGGTGGAACTAAATCTTATGAAGCAAATAGGAGAAAACAGTCTCGATGACATAAAGAACAAACCCTGTTTATGTCCTTTGTAAAGATTCCTACTTGGTACAAGTTAGACCAGAGGGGAGAGAGAAATATTTAGTTGGACAATTTCCAGAAAGGCTGGACTTGGCAGATCTCCTCTGTGCAAACAGCAGTGCACAACTCAGATTTGAGTCGAAACATCTTCCTGTCTTGTGAAATAACTTGGCAGGACCTGACACTGAAGAGGACTTTAGTCAAGGCAAACAAATGATCCTGAAGCAGAAAATGAAGACGAACATAAACTAGACACAGTTTAAAACCCTTTATACTGTTTTAACATTTATTTGTTTTGGATTCACTCTGATCTTTGACTGTAACCACTAAACTTACAGGTGGATTTCATCTAACTGGTTTTTCAACACTAAAAACAAATTTTACGAGTCTCAGTTAGCTCCCTATAGAGATGCTAAATATCTTTTTTTATTATCCTGTTTAAGTTTGTGTTGCAATGATTACGCCTGAGGTTGAAACTAAAAACTTTCCTGCGCTAATAAGCAGTTGTAATCCAAGACTCTGGCAGACAAAGCCAGCAAAGGAAGGTTATGATATCGTGAAAAAAAGAGACCACCTCTTCTTTTGAATTTCGGTGGAACTTGTTCCTGATATAACTCAATAACTGCTGTTGTGTTTTATCCCAAATAACCATGGATTTAAAAAATGCGATGGTAAGATGTGCATAAAGGATTGTGCTAATGTAATAAATAAAACAACTGCATCTTACACAAAACAGATCACTAAACTCAACATGATTGGCACTTATTGGATATAAGTTTGGTTACATATTGCTGGTCTAGGGTTTGGCCTTATTTCAAATTCCGAGCTGCATCAAATCAACACCATTTCTAAAGATTAGTAAGCTGCGCTTCCAGAAAGAGTATCTCCACATCCCAGAGATGCCTTCATTGATTTGGTATCTGGAGAATTATGAAGCTCCTGAAGTGGGGTAAGGCCATTATTTTGTCCCGTGAAAGAAGCGGTCAGAAGGTAGGCCAAGGGATGGACATAGTTTGCAGGGATGCTCAGGTAGGGTGTGGTGTTTAAATGAACCCCCCCCCCCATTGGTATAAGACTCAGTCTCCAAAAAATTACCATGATGTTGCTTAAACCAACTTCATGCTGTGATTCTGTGTGACATTTAGACTCAGTTTAAGGTTCTGGATGTAAAACTGTGTGGCCCTCTGTTGCTATGAGGGTGCATACTTTGGCTGTAAGAAGTTCTTTATGCTTGTTGTCCTTTTGTCCTCTTGTTCCAGTGAGTCCATTCACCCCTGACATAAACAGAAACTTTTTTTAATCCACACAACTAAAATGTTCCATTTCCCAGGATGTGGCTATAACTGCGTTAGTGATCGTCCATTAAAGCTGGAGTTTAGTAAAGTGCCTGAGAGATTGTTTTAGTTTTTTTTTTTTTTATGGAAAGCTTACCTGAGGAAGCTGCTAAGTACGGCGAAGTGCTGAGCCAAGAAAAACAGAGTAGGAGGGTGGTTGTTTTAAAGTTATTTTTTGTAATTTAGTACACACCCTCCATGACAGCTATTTAGGTCATTAAACTGTTGTTTTACAATATGGATCACAAATTAACTGCTAAATTACAAGTAATGAAAAGCTGAAGATCTTTTAGCTCAACTGTCTTTTTCCTGAAAAAATAACTACCTATTATGCCCTAATGTGAGAGAATTAATGTATGGAAGACAAATAGACTAAACACACCTCTTAAAATACAAAAATAAACAAAAATAAACATCATGATGACTCAACAACACTTTTAGAATTCTATAAATTTGTTACGACATTAAAGATTTTGAATATTTCCATCCAGTGGAGCATGGTGTAAGTTCAGAAAGAAATGATCATATACACACTGAAACAAGGTAGTGGTAGTGTGATGACGTGGGGCAGCTTTACTGCTTCAAGACCTGGATTAAGATAACAGCTAGCATGTCATTGATCAATATCATGAAAAAATAACAATAGATTAAATTTGTGATAGTTTGCAGATTGAACTAGTTGGTTCCATTAGAGAATTAATTTACTAATTGCTGCTGCCGCCAGTCTGGTGGAGCCAGGTGTGGGAGGGGCTGCTCTGTGGGGCAGGAGCTCCATGGTGGGACTGTGGGTCAATAGGCGATGAAAAGCAGGAGGAAGCATTTAGGCACCACTGCATAACTGCCATGAGAGTTTCAACAGATAATTAGATGTACATTGAACAAGTCAAACCAACACTCCAGGTAAAATGTAGTAAAAGTTGATTTTGCATAATAGGCAACTCAATGTATGTATATTATATACAATTGTATTTTAGTTTGAGCTGGGTATGAGCACCTAGTTTCAGTCCTGCACCGGAAATGAGGCTGAGGAGACAAACCGAGCCTACAGACTTCCTCCTTCACACTAGCAGGAAGTTTCCTGGAGGGCTGGTCAATTACGACCCCACAGGTTCAGCCAGGCTTCCTGCCGTCAGCTACTGTATGAAGGCTTCTTAATGCGGCACAGAAAGGCCTGAATTTTTTTTGCTCTCCTCTTCCTGTATCGGTTAAAGGCAATAGCATTGATATCGTGTGTCTTTTAATGTTTGTCTTCCACTAGTTTGCTCGGTTAAAGCTAAGCTAAAGGCCCACCCCCTCCACAGGAGGAGCAGTTTCTGACGGGGTAAAGTAGGTTCAGGTTTTAAACCCTCCCTGTTTGCCTTCTTTTTGTTGGCAGATCATTCTCTTGTGACTTTCTTGGATTTGCTTTAACAGGAAGGTCGGTCCAGGGAGCGGGAAGGTTTCCCATGCTTTGCATTTGCCAAAGCAAATACCTTAAAAAGAATGAAGAAATAAATGACAGAAGCACCAGGACTGCTTTCATCCTTCAAACCTTCCAATGTTTGCATTAACTCTCTCCTTCATGATGCAGAGTGTTGAAAGGGGCAGGTTTTCGATATTTCACCATCAGCATGATTCAGCGAACTGTTGCATCAGATTTAACGGACCAGTCTGATCAGATTACACAGAGCTCCATCGAGGGAGAGCTTTTGTGAAGGTGTGACCCGATTAAGCAAATATCATCTGTACCTGGGTCCAGCTTATTCAGCCCGTTTTGTCATCTTTAATATGTGAAACATATCTAGACAGCAGCTGTGTTTCCAGCATTATTAATCTGTGTGTATCTGTATTTTTCCAGAGCAGGACTGCATTACAGAAAAACTATTTCATCTGCTACAGTCAGTCTTTCCAGGACATAACTGGTATTTGGACGTTTCTGGGAATCTGGTAGGCTCGTGTGAAAATTGGCTCTCCCTTTCTTCCCTTATGAGTTTCTGTACAGCGCTGGAGAAAAGAACTAGAGACAGTAGACATTTTATATACATATTTTTTTAAAGTACTTTTTCAGTCGAAGGAAAAGGAAGTAATTACTTTACAACATAACAGAATCAGAATCACATACTGTAGATCCTTTTGACTCTAGAATGTGCGATTAAAGTCGTCTGAGAGTAAAAACAAAGACAATTTTTCAATCTGATCAAACTGCAATGTCCGGGATTACATGATTGCACAAGGTTTCAGTAACTGCCTGGTTTCTTGAGGAGCTTTCAACGTCTTTTTGACACTCACTTGCTCACATTTATGGGTAATGCAACAGCAATGAAGTTCAAGGAGTTGCTGTAGACACAGGCAGAAAGAAAAAAAAACACAAGTAGGGGATCGGAGAGGTTCTCAGACCTCTAGGAGTTCAGGGGAAGTGAAAGAAAAGTTTCTAAACTCCTCCTGGTTGATGGAAGGGATCATGGGGTCCTCGATGGGTGTCAGCGTGGGTTCCTCCTGGGTGAAATCTGGGTCAAAGTTGTTCACATCCTCAGGCGTTTTCTGAAGAATAAATAAATCAGAAGATAACGTAAGACTAAAACACCCTTACCTATACATATGAGACTAAGGATACAGCAGAAACGATCGATTTTCAAGCACTTTAATTAAAAAATTAGCCCAATCTCATTGCTCACTTTCTGGCACAACAACAGAGTAACCTTGTCCTGGTTTAAGTCCAACCCTCTAATATTTTTAGCTTTTTTTAAAAACTTACTACAAATTCAAAATACAGCATATATTTTCTTGGTATATTATAAAACTAACATTTAAAACGGTTCCTTTTAAAGTTGCTGGAATTTTGGCCCATTCCTCCAAACAAATCTGGTGTAATTAGACTCGATTTGTAGTCTGCCTTGCTCACAAACCTATTCCAGCAACAACCAAAAACATTCTTTTGGGATTGAGATTAGGAGTTTGTGCTGGTTGCTCCAAAATATCGCCTCCGGTGTCCCTAATTTAACTTGTTGGAAGGAGGTCTGTGATAGGCCAATGGAAAAATCCCAGATGGTAGCGACGCCAACTTAGAAGCTAGTTTTCTAATGTTAAAGCACCAATCATTAGTATTAGTACGCTAACGCTAAACTAGCATTATATTTAGCAGAAGCTAATCCTTCAGTGCTACAATGCTACATTCATGAATACAATATAATATAGAACCATCAGTGGGATCAAACATGTTATTGGAAACAAATTTGGGATTTTCTTGACCAGACCTTTCAGTGACAGTTTCAGTTTTTCCATTGTTAAGTTTTGCTAACTGTGTCTTATTTTTGCCTTATTGCCCATGGTAGGGATTCGTCAGGAAGCACACATGACATAATAGATCTCAAATTGTTTACTGCAGTCCCACAACGATGCATTCTGGGTACATAAAGATCATTTCCATAAACGCCTCTAGTGGGGGACGTGAGGAAATGAAAAGGACATGTTGCGTAAACAGTCGTCACTCACTTCCAAATAAGAGGATGAATGTAAACAGATAACTAATTGTAAAGTTCTTCAACAAAAAGCGTAAGAGAAATGTCGAACTTTATTTAACTAAAATAACTTTAAAATGCATTCCATAAAATGAATTTAGAGGAAGCTAAGTGCACTATATATTTTCAAAGTCGGCAAAAAAAAAAAACTAAACAAAATATAAGCTCCTCTACTACTTACATTTTTATTAAACAACAGGATTGGTTTGTAAAAATTAGGGTTTTTGTTCTTGGGTGCATTTTGCAAACGGAAATCTGTCTTCTCTACTGCTTTTGGGGAAAAGCGTAACAGTTACTGTGTGACCTTTCATACAACATCAGGATTCCTTTTGTCTAAATAATGACCCTCCCTCACCAGCATCAACCAGCATTTGCTATGAGGTCGATGATTCTTTTGCACCATTCCTCTCTGGGACAGTGAACCCATCTCATTCTCGAACATGCTGTTTATACTTGCATGTCATTTTTTTAACAAGTTAATATGGAAACCTCTAGCATCTGCACATTCAACCCACGTTTGTGGATGTCCTCAATTCACATCCTGATAATTTCCTTTCATTTTTCCATGACGCCACAGAAGGAAGCAGTGTGTGTGAATATTAGGTTTCAGCTCAATGTTACCAGTAAAGCTAGTTTTTTTTTTTTTTTACTTACAATTCTTGGCTTGAAGGGCGGTTCTATTTCTCTGTGATTTAGTTTTTCCCAATCGATGCCAGTGAAGAAGGCATGGCTGACCACCGCGTTCTCACCTCCTTCCGACGCTACGCAACCGAGACGCCGTGCTGGGTTTTTGGTCAGGAACTGTAGAAGCAAACAGAATCATGATTTAGCAACAACAACAAAAATAATAACAAAAACATTCCCTAACTGACAAAAAATCAACTGGAAAAGCTGAAATAAAACAGAAACATGTTTAAAGTACTACTACTACTAGAATGGTTACTACATCTGCTACTCCTAATGATGTAAAGGCTCATACTTCTACCATAGTTCCTCCTACTACAACCATTACTACTACAATGGCTACTCCTGGTTCCACTACTACTCCTACTTATACTACAATTGTTCCTATTTCTACTACTACTGTTACCTCTACTACTATTAATACTTCTACGATAATGATTTCTACAACTACTACATTTAGTACTACAACTACTACTAGAATCAATAATACGTGTATTTATATAGCGCCAATTTACAACAGATCTACTCTCAAGGCACTTTAGAATAAACTACTACAACTATTACTTCTGCTACCACAACTAGTACTACAACTACTACTTCTACTACAACACTAATGCTGTAATAAGATGTTTTTACACTTATATTACAGGAAAACTGAACTGTAGCAGAAACACATATTTAAAACAATACCAATAACGTAAATGTAGTTTCTGGTGCTACTACTAATACTGACAACAA
>JAVLVB010000214.1:1240569-1276260 GCA_032876305.1 Orestias chungarensis | reverse complement strand
TATATATATATATATATATATATATATATATATATATATATATATATATATATATATATATATATATATATATATATATATATATATATATATATATATATATAAATAACTTTCTCTGATATCCCAAAATAAGATGAAGTGCAGCTTCCTTTAGTAGTCTCCATATAAGACCGACCTCAGAGACAAACCAGCATCATCAGGTCAGGGAGGAAAGTGTGGAGGAGTTCAAAGCAATGTTTAAAAAAAAGTCTCTTAGGAGAAACAGCAAACCTAGACCAAAATTAAGCCTTTTATACTGCATGAAAGACAATATCCTCACAGTTAAGCATGGTGGTGGCAGTGTCATGCTGAGAGGATGAGAACTAAAAAGTAGTGTATGTAAAAGCAAGTGTATGACATGATTTTACATTTATAAATAGTTAAAAAAACAAGATCAATTGTCTTTAAATGTCACGATTATCCACTGATTTGGTTTTTGTATATCATGTGAAATTCTAGTTAACACATGAAATATTAACTTTGATTATGACAGAATGTGACAAAATTTAATAGGTAGGAATATTTTCTTTACTTGCAGTAAAAAAAATTGCTTGAATGTCATATTATTTATTCAGAGACATTTTGAACAGTTATGCAAGCACCTCCAGCTTGAAGACAACATGCATAATTAAAAACCAAGCTACACCTGTGTCCGCCTCGACAGACTTAACCACAAGCCTGACTCACTTCCTCTGCTGCTTTTTTCCACACCAAAAGAGCACATTTACGTACGTAGAAGTCTAAAAATCAACAGCTGAGATAATTTAACACGCACTGCATGAGGTGATGAGAACTTCTTGATGAGGGATCAGGGTTTGTGGCGACTGCCAGGAAACCGGCTGATATGAAGAAAACACTGAAAAGGTTGATAAGAAGGTGGAAGAACAATCGCGCCGTCAGATCGATTCTTCATAGCAAAAACAAAAAGTAAGTCTGGAAGATCTAAAGAAGAATAAGCTCATCCTGTACCTGAGCCTCAGGAGAAGCTCTGCTACCAGAGGTCAAGAAGTCTGCTGCCACCTGCTGAGCTGCTGAGGAAATGCAGCCTAACAATAAAAAAAACTGGCTGATGTCTCTGAGCTGCATAAAAATGAAGGCCTGCATTCATCAGATGACTTTTGAGGCAGTAATTGCTGCCTGTTTTCAGTCTGATCTGGATTGCTGTAATTCTTCGTGGCTGTCCGGTAATCACGGTGGCATCAGCAAACAATAGCGGCTTTCCTTGTGATGGGAGGGAAACGTCGTGACTAAACCTGAACTAGAAAAGCCACATCAGAGGTCTGTCTAATTTAGGAGCCAGTTGAGAGATTTACAGTCATTTCTTTTTCTTTTCTTTAACAAATAAAAGAAATAAATTGGTTTTTTTACAATAGTTTTGTAATTTTCTAATATTTTAATTTTGTTTATCAATGGGTTTTTTAAACAGCAATAATAAAAACATTAATTCAAAAATGTACGTTTGTTTGTGTATTTGTTTGCATTTCGATAGTATTTTTGTCTCTTTACTTTAAAAAACAAACAAACAAAAAAACCTTGAATTATTCTGGCATCTAGCAAATCTAAATAATTTTGCTGATTCTTGCTTAAAGCAACACTAAAGAAGTTTCAGTGTTGGTCGATTTTGGGGGCCAGTGTGGACAAAAGCGGTTGTGTTTTGCCTGAAGGTAGACTGCATTTACCGTGAGCACCAGCGCATAGCGTGGTAAAATCCTGATCTCACAGTCGCTTGCTGTTGGATTGAAGTACATTTCTGTTCTGAAGGATGAATAGCTATGAGGCAATAAAGCGAATTGTTCGCAAACAATGTCATCTGATCATGTTGAAAATAAGAAACATTAGGTTGACGTATGCCGTAAAGCAGTCAGAACTTTTGTAGTTGTTTTGTGTGGCAAGGTTCCTGCCACCCTCCTCCACGTTGCTTAGTGCTGGTTTTAGCAATACGGACCCCCTTCGGCCATGACAGAGGGGTGTCATTCAACATGATGTAAGTCAACGTATAGTCAGAAAACCTATGAAATATTTTAACAAGGTTGAAAAGTTACTGAGCTTTACTTGATTTAAACAAATACATTTTAGTCAATGGGAGACTGAAATAAGGGGTATTGTGATTTTTTTAAAATAAAGTATGTATAATTATCAGGTTCCAATTTGCCCACCAAGTGAAAATGTGAAAAGAAAAGTCTTAAAGGCTGGACCCTCAACGTAAACCATTACAATTTTTGGGAGGGGGTCGCACAATTATTTTCAGTATCATAGCAATGTGACCCCTGACATCTATGGAGGGTAAAAGAGAAGCTTCAATATTAGATAGTTATAAATACTGTATATAAATATCTCACTCTGTTCATTTCTAAATAAATAGAATGAAATAATTACTGTATACGTATTTTTATAGTGTTTTCAGTCTTTGGTAATGTAACTTTGGGCTTTTATAAGCAAACCCCTGTGCCGAGTCCTAGAGCTACAAAATGTATCCCGACTTTCTAATTTTAATTACATAAATCAACGTTTTAATCTCCACTTTTTAAACTCAAAGCGGCAAACTTTTCTTACATGTTGCTTAGCATGGCCACTGTGGTATGCAAACTTTGGTGTTACCTACCATCAGTGACATTCTTTAATTCTTTCTTTACTTCAGATATGTAAAAGAACATAGCTACACAACAGACAAAACACCCACAGAAAATAACAAACTAATTCATGCGGAGAAGGGATAGAAACGCCTAAAGAAGCTGACAGCTGTGCTGAAAATTATACCGTCATAAAAGTAGGAAGTGCTTCGATGAAAAAGCTGCAGCAGAGAGGGCGTCACGCCCCCAGGGGATTATTTTCTCTTAGAAATCAGCAGCATCTCCATGTCACTGTTTAATACCAGCTTGACAACATCAGTAGACGTACTTGTAAAAATGAGTTACATAAGGAGTACTCACCGGAGTTTGGAAACAGCAGTAAAGCTGCGTGAGGTACGGGTGACAGCGCGCCAGCGACAACACCCGCTTCTCCGTCATGGTGCACTCCACGTCGTCGTCCTGCAGGATGATGTCCTTCTTCAGGACCTTGATGGCGAAAACTTGGCTCTTGCCATTCAGTTTCGCCAACATCACCTGCAGACACGACGGCGCACGCAATTACAGCGCAAACGTGCTGCAGGCAAAATTCATCACCTGACCTAATAAATCAATCTTGCGTTGCTGGTTAGTATAAGCAGCTTAAAAAAATGCAACGATCAATTGTAAAAGATAACTGTTTGTAATAACTGAGGTTTACAATCTGTGCCAATTTAAATCAAGGGTCTCCAATCCTGCATGATCAGCATCTTGAAACCTTCGAATGCATCCCTTCTTTAAAAGCCCTACAGCGAAAGGCTGAAATTCCTCCTGTAACCATTTATTTGCTTTAGGTTTGTTGGAGCAGGAACTCTTAGTTTAAACAGTTATCTGCAAAGAAAGCCTTAAAAGCAAAAGGTACATAGACATAAGGCTTTTTCTGCAGTCCAGCTGTAGTTTAAATATTATTGAACAATCACAATTGACGAGACCTTAGTGCAAATCTTAATGAAGCTCCAAAGGTAACAACATAAATGATGAAATTATTTTTGTCTTTTCGGGAGACAATATTCTATTTATATTTGCAAAAAAAAGGTTCATTCCAAGTCTATCCCACCTTGCCAAAGCTGCCCTTGCCGAGCACTTGAAGAAAAGTGAAGTCTGTAATTCCCAGCCGTGGGGTTTCCGGCTGAACCTCCGTTATCGTGCTCTCCCTCCTCTCCGATGGCGGCTTTCTATGTTCTTTAACCTTGCAGGAAAAGATCTGGGGTTTTTACACATCCAGCTTTATGCATAAAACGTTTCAATGGTGATGAGGAAAAACTGGAGTTTTTCGTACGAGGGTGTTTCGTTTGGAGAGTCCTCCAGCCTGCAGACCCATCTCTGCAAGCTTGTTGGCCAGCTCCACGCTGTTGACTCCGCAGTTCGGGGCGACGTTGCCTTTGCAGCGGATGTGAACGTTCATTTTACAGACTGCAAACCGGAGGAAAAAAATTTAAAAAATCCAACAATCTCCTTGATAAAAGGCTCAATCCAAGATTTCACTTTCAGAATTTAGGTTTGTCCCACGGACTCTTACTTTTGCAGTGCAGCCCCTGTCGAACTATCCCC
This sequence comes from Orestias chungarensis, assembly GCA_032876305.1. Taxonomy (NCBI): domain Eukaryota; kingdom Metazoa; phylum Chordata; class Actinopteri; order Cyprinodontiformes; family Cyprinodontidae; genus Orestias; species Orestias chungarensis. The sequence goes on along the minus strand of JAVLVB010000214.1, from coordinate 1,272,064 downwards.
CACAGCAGCGAACCGCAGTGGTCACAGAAGGTGGGAGACTTGTAGTTGTGGATGTTAAACTTATGAGGGATATTGATGCTGAAACCTTGAGTGACATCCTTAAAAGACACAACATAGTAAATTTAATTGGCAGGGCGAGATTAGACAAAAACAGAAATGGCAGAGGTAGTGAAATTCCTAGGAAAAAACTAAGGGAAAGACGACAGACAAGGGGATAAAAATGTCGTACATCAGGTCGGTGCTCTTATTTGATCGAAACAGGGAGAAATCCAAATTAAAGCCTGAATTTTATTGCAATCATTGGAAAAATGATGAGGAGACAAATTCACGTTGGTTGGACAGTTTAATTTACCTAATACCAGATAAATGAGGTTGTGAAAATCTGAACAATTCTTAGATCACATATTTCGAGCTGTGAAAAAATAAATGAACTGCATGCCAGTAAAGTTACTGCTTAATTAAAAAACTACAGCCATAAACTATATTATAACACAACTAGCTTCTTTTATTAATCTTTCATTTAACAGTTAGGCTAACAACAAATGTGAGATTTACTCGCAGTTACTTCAAATCAAGGTATATTTCTCCTATAATAAAAGTTTCTTGAGAAGATTTGTAAAAAGTTTTCTTTTTTCTGTGTTGCTTTTATTACAATAGCATCTTCCTTGCAGAGCGGCATTTCAGCTCATGTTTTTTGGGTGGATTCAAACATTTTGCAACAAACCATGTCACAGAACCTGTCTCCATCCTAACGGTATAACATCTAAGAACTTTACCCAGGCACGAACCAACATTTTGAAGTGCCGCGTTTCTCTTCCTGGTATGTTTTTTTTTCCACACAAGTAAGCAGTTTGTTTAAGGCTTATAATATCCATTTGCTTTTGTTTTTTTGCATCCAATTAACCCAAATTGATGTGAATCAACGTAACTGAATTACATCATCATCTTAGAGCTTAGTCAAGGTCATTTTAGTTTATCCACATTATTTTCATTTTTCAAGAAAGTTACAGAAAAGTTTAGCAGAAAATTGTATCATTAAGCGAATATAAATCCTTTTTGCGATCCCAACTGACCAAAAGTGGAACAAAGTAGTCTGATTAATGTGAAACAACAAGGAAAATGCATTTAAGTATATATATAAATAGGTGGATTTCAACTGTTTTGGTAATCCTGGTCTGTATAAAACGACTTAGAGGCTGGACTCAGGACAGAGAGCATTTAAATTAGTCGGTATAATGCCAGTTTTGTAGGTCTTCATGCCACTGCTTTCAAAGGACATTTCTGTTAAATTCTCCATCTCATTATATAAATTATATGGCATCTAAATCTCCAATTTATCATACTCAAAGCTGAAGATTTTGCCATTATTATATCTTCTCTTGCACGCCTATGCTGGATGTTACTCATATCTGCTTGCTTTGCAAGTGAGTGGAGCAACCCAAGCAGAAGCTGGAAAGTAGAAAATATCAATGTAGGTTTTTTATCTCGATCCTACATGAGGCTTAGATCAAGATTTCTGCTGCAAGTTAATTTGGTAACACTTTCAAATAAGGCTTTCCTTATTTGGTTTATTAAGAGCTTTCTTTTTTTTATTAAATCCTTTTTAAAATGTTTTACATGTTTTTAATGCATTAGTTAAGAAGGAGATAAACACAAAACAGATTTATTTCCAAAGAGTGAGCCAACTATGTTCACCCAAACATTTCAGGCTAAGTTACAACCTTGAATGCACAAAAAGCTTTTGTAATCCAAATTTATTAGCATAAAATATGCTAAAGCATCCGTAAGTATGCAAACACATGTATTTTACAAATGCTTGTTGAGCACACATGGTAATAAATTAGTGTCTAAATTAGTGATTAAATCTATGGGTAAAAAAATTTGTCTCACTGTTTTACAAGAAAACCAACAGCCGTCTCTTCCTCTCCCTTAATAAATATATAAAACTTTTGCTGCTACATGATAAAAAAAAAAAGTGATGGCTTTATTTCTAGAGACATTAAAATACATCAGAAGCTCATGTGGAAAGATGCAGTGAAGTGCTTTGTTATGCTTCAGTGATCGACCCAGAGGGAAACAGGAAGCTGTTACGGCTGCTGATCACTGCAGGTGACGAGTGTGAAGAAGTCGGGTGTGTGGGAGTGGGCTACATTCTCGATTCGTTTTTAAAAAATGATCCTAAAAGGAGAGAAAATGGAAAAAGAAACGCCCATCGTTACCTGCTCTTTGGTCGATTTCTTCATGCGTGGGCACACAGTTACAATCAGCTTGTGGCATCGTTTATGAACCACACACGTGCACACTGAAAACACACACACAAGGTCACAGTCGGATCTGTTGTGTGGAAAGTGGAACGCAGAGGGAAGCAAGCCTGCACACCTTGACACTGGTACCCTTGTTTTCCAAAAACGCCCCTGCAACAGAGCAGAGGAAACAGTTAAGAGTGTCTCCAGAACGAGGACGCGGGACGGCGGCGCTTTCGGCTCGGCCGCTCGCTCTCACCAGATGAACTCCTTGCAGTGGAAGCAGAAGGTAGGCTGACGGAGGAACGTGGACATGAACTTGTGGCCGTTGACCTGGTGGATCCTTCGCCTCACCGCGCCCTGCCGCGTCCTCGTGAACTGCTTGTGGGTGTTCTCTTTTAATACTGCAATATCTGCACACAAGACCAAAGCATCGGTTTGGGATCAAACAATGGAAAGAAACGTTGAGGAAACACAATTATATGTAGTTTTTAGGTAAATCATTGCATTGGTAACAGTCAGTCGGGCAGTTCTGCTTAGTGTTTGGCTCATTTCAATATAGGATACTTAAATAAAGAGCTTAATAAAAAAACAAGAATAAATAAAAACTGAGCTGAGACCAGAGCTTATCCTTGGTTGGGGTCCAACATCAAGTACCACTGAACCCAGTTATACTATTTCTTCATCAGTTTTTGGTCCAACATTTAACACAAGTTTTTGAAAACAATAAAGCAACCCACTGATCAAATAAAGTAACTTTGTTTTCATATAACTATCGTGTGACTTTTTTTTTAATTTTGAAAAGGAGTTAGGAGTGTTTCCATCTAATGGTTTGGAGAGAATCAGCCAGGCTTAGCGAAGCGTAATCTTTTCAGATGACGACGTTACGCGTGGCTGCAATAAACTTGAAAGAGCAGAATAACTTTGGTACCTCAAATCTAATTTAAACGGGTTTCTATCAACTCCCTCTTAGAAAAGGAAAAAAGAAAAAACCTGAAGTTGGGGTAAAACTAAAATGCGCAACTTTAATGGTGATGGAAACACGACTAATGACACAAGTTTCCAGAGTGACATTTCTACATTGTCTCATGACTTCTATGACATTTTGAACAGCTGAGTACAGACAACATTGACGTTTTTTGCGTTTGATCCCATCCCATTCTGAATTTAGCTCGTCTTTTAGGAACTGATATGGCAACAGATCCAATATCTGTGTCATTCCTTAGACACTGGAAGTAAAGGACGCGTGCCAACCGTGAACCTAACAAAAATTCTTTATATGTAAAAAATGCAAATACAAAAATGACAATAAATCAACTTTACAATCTCCTTTTCTTGGTTCCAAAAAAATACACAGTTTACACGGTCAAAAACTGTATTGCGCTGTGTCTAGGTAATCCGTCCTGTCTAAGTTCTCTCTTAATAGTTTTTCTAATGCAATATATGTAAGCATTTCAAAATAAAACTAAATTTCCCAATAAAAATGACCTGAACAAATATCAGTCTTCTTAACTAAATATAATAAAGTAAAAAACAAACCATCTTACCAAAAACTTAAATATATCCTATTTATGGCTCTAACAGGAACAAGTGTGTAAACTTAAAAGATTTTCACCAAATCATCACTTTTCCATCTCATTTACGTGTTTTGAATAAGTGACTTTGCTAAACTATTATGTTGCTCACATTTAGTTAACCCGTTCGCTTCCCTGTCTTTTATTCAGGCTTTTTGTAAAGGACTGCTGGACATGGAGACAGTTAAACCAAGAATGTTACCACCTTAATTTATTTACTCCATTAAAACACTCAGCAGTGTTTTCTGATCATAACAGGAACTGGGAAGTGGAAGACAAACAAAGCTTTAAAGAAAGACAGCTAACATCACCTTTGAACACGGAACAAGGTTAGAGAAATAGGCTTTTATAGAGTCACTGGAAAATAATCAGCCCTGATCTCAGCTCAAAGTGGCAAACTGACCTACTTAAACTTTAAATACAACATTGTTTTACCGTGAAGCACAGGGCTTTTATAGTTCTCGTGATAAATTTGACGGATAAAAACTAAAAGGCGGGGTTTAAAAGATGCTGCTCTCTATGTTTTATTGGCTGGTGCTCCAACTCCAGAAGAAAGTGGTTCTTTCACCTGGTTTCATCTGGTTTGGTTTCGATAGCCTCCTGTCCTGAATATATAGCGTCAGTATTGGAAAATTAGCCTTAACTGAAGGAAACAGACACCAGCACCAGCGATGCTCCTGGGATTTGGAGAGTATTGATTTTTTTGACTAATTAATAAAAAGTACTTTTGACTGTTGGTCAACCTCAGAGGCAATTTATCATAAACACTCAGATGTCCGATTCCATCTAGAAAGATTATCGTCACCTGGTCCCAAACAGCGAAGCTACTTAGTCGAAACAAAACGTAAATCCTTATTAGGTAACAGAAAATGGTAAAAGTGTGTAAACAATGTTTTACTAGCATGTTTTTCTTGATCATTTACACTTCTGCCATTTGGAGAGCGTCATGAGAGATGAAAACCAAACGAGCGATGGAAACATGCATGCTGAGCCCACACACACTGTCCCGCTAATAAAAACTGTGATGCTCTGAAGGAGGGTGTTAATTTGAGCAGGCCTGTAACCTCCATACATGCAGAAGCGTGCCCATATGTGAGATTCTTACATCGGAAATAACCAAACAAAAAAAAGCTGTTTAGGAGCTAATTTCAGATATCTTTTAATCTGAATTAATGCTCTAGAGAATTATGCATGTTAAAAAAAGAGGTAGTGAGCATCAGAGGGTTAGATAAGATAATGACTTGGTTTGGTTCTAACTTGATCCTTTATTCTGTCCTTTCAACTCGTTTTCACTTCTTTGTCCAATGGAATGTTTAGGATGCAAGATGGCTGAGCATATATCTAACGTACAGTGTTTTGGTTGACCCTCAGAAACCTGTGGCTTCTTCATCAATAGTTCTCTTAGATGAAAGTTCTAAACTGCTTGGATCGCCTCCTAAGATCTGATCAAGTTAAAACGTGTCTTTTGCTGCGTCAAAAGCTATGATATAGTTCAAATGCAAATACATTTGTAGCTCAGACCTCGACTTCATTTTGTTCATTTATGTTTGCTGATTAAACACAAAGCCAGGACACAGTTTTTACTTTGCTTTGGACCTAAGGGAGTGTCTAAATATTTGCTGCAACCATTCCAGTGTTAACGATTCATATGTGAAATATTTTTACACTGCAGTTTGAGGAACTCTTGCTTTAGCTGCAAAATTTAAAATTCTTTTTTTTTAATCTCAGAAACAAAACCGCATTTAAAAATGAAAACCCCCAAAACTGATTGGCTAAGCCAGCGTTGTCTCCACATATAAGAATTATTATAGCAGACCCCACGAGGAGTTGGATAATTACCAAATTTTGTTCTGATGTATCTCTCTAGTACTGTATCAGATCTTTGTTGGATTTCGTCAGAACTTTCAGACTCAGAATGAAATCCGGGTTTCGATCATTTTAAAAACGATGAGTTTAAATTACTTCAACCAAACTAAACTAAATCCCTCATATGGTCAGTTTTCTGCGTCTTTTTATGTAACAACTGCATGATCTAATGAATTGGGGTTCTTCCCAGCAATCTTACTGTTTTCCAACTTTAGCAATGGAGAGAGAGACTGTATCAGTTGCTGCATCTCCCGAATTATATGTATTCCTACACCCGGCCTGCACAAACTGCACTCAGAAGTCTGTCGGCTTAGAGGAAAGCAGCAAAAGCATGCGTGGGATAATTTTAAGACATTAAACAATGTTTCTAACCTTCAACACTTACTCGGTTTATCACGCTGTGACCACAAACCCTAATGTAGTTTATTGAGATTTTAGATCATTGACTTACACAAAGTAATACATAATTATAAACTGAAAAGGAAAATAATGCAGAGCATCAACATTTGTGGCGAGGATTCAAATTTAGCCCCCATTGCTTTGATAGCCCTGGTTAAAATGAAGTATGACCTGTTTCTTATGCAGATATTAATGCAAAGTACTAAACTGCACGTAACAGTCTGTTTCTGCTTTAGCGCACATGTGATTGTTCGATAGCTTTCAGTAAAACAACATCGTTTTACTCTAAGGGAGGCGCGCAGACTGATTACCTGTTGGCTGGCTTTGCCATAGACTGGCGTTAGTCTCCGTTTCACCACAATTTGATCAGCAGAAGCAAATCTTTAACAAGACCTTCACACATTTTCTGTCAACCAATTTTAACAACATATTGTTTTTTGCTGCTGGACGGAAAATACGTGAAAAATAAAAAAACCTCAGCCTGGATCAATAGAGTTCTCTTGGAAAACTAAATATTCAAAAAGTTTTTTTTCTTCAGGTTCGAACCCGGAAAAAATATATAAAAAACAGTAAGAAGTTCTTTGCAGTAAGTGATGAAATAATAACCCAGAAAGATGGTGCAACCGATCGGCTCAGCATGCAGCTTCAACTTCTCGTTTATCACGCCTGCAAGTCACTTCCACCCATCTGATATAAAATGCTTTTCACGATGGCCGAGTCGCTTCGGTTTATGTGCAAAAGCTGGGAAGTGTTGAGAAAACGGAGCCGCAGAACGCCTCCGCCGGCCCTTCAGGAAATAAGCAGCGAGGTCATCCTCCTACCTTCGGTGAACGATCCAGTGAGCGTAATCAGGACGTAGACCTTGCCCTCTGGTTCCAAGTCCATCTGCACACACAGATGCACAAAGCATTATTATTATTATTCATGAAACCTTTACCAGGAAGCCAGAAGAAAAAAATCACATCTGGCCTGACTGTGGAAGAATTTATCATATATACCACACTGATTACATGTGACGAGTTAATCAGTTGTAGGAGCTGGGAGCCTGTTGGATGATATATCTGATTCAGACATTTGGTGTCAGGATTCCCGACGATGCAGCTGAGTCACTGCATGTTTGTCATTCCTTTGAGTCCACATAACATCCAAAGAATCCGAGGCCTTCACAGGAAAGGCGGCGCGACGGGTCCGGCCGGTCGGGCAGGTCGCTTCGATCACATGAGGGGCCACAGCTGGGAGTTTTAAACGTCACAGACACCCACATACTTTTAGAGGTGGAAGGCGACTGGTGAGCAGGCAGGCGGGGAAAAAAAAATACTTCCTGACGAAACCACTGAGTGGAAACTTGGGTCATTGTGCGCTTGAAGCAAGATCTATTTATATTTGATACACCCTTCCTGGAAAAACCTGACAGGGCACAAACAGAGACATATGGAGCATAAAAGCAACAAACAGGCTGGCTCACTAAATGTCCAAAATGCCTGTAAAGATGACGTTTTCCCTTCAGTTTGAAGGTCTCCTCTTTTGAGTCATGTTGGGAGTGCCAGCGGAGAGCCTAGACAGAGAAGCATCCACCGAGGGACTTCCACCTGTAACAGTTTCAGCCATGTAGGTCACTTTCTGAATCTGTCCTCTCCTGGCAGGCAGATTTGCCTGCCAGGAGAGATCTACTGCCAGATCTACTGCCTCGTTTCTTTCTCTGAATTTGCTCAGCTCAAACAGGTTAAAAACCCTTCAGACAGAGAAACCAAATTACCCAATTACTGCGTAAAAAAATGAATTATTCCTCCTAATAAAATAACTTTTAGAGATCTAAGTTTAGCTTTACCATTTTAACAAATCCCTTTAACATGACCTGTGTAAAAACATAATGTAGTAGTAAAAGATGACAAAATAGTAATTGACATCTATCAATGTGTAAACGGTAAACAGAGCCATTTCTTTAGAAACTACCGTGAGAACTATTATCTACTAATGAAGAAAACGTGACACCGCTGAGAATCCTCTCAACACATTTGCAAACTAACCAAAACTGTTGCCAAAGTTGTCGTTTTAGTGCGATGGTCCAGGACCCGAACGTCCGGCGATTAGTGTGACTTTAGGGTCAAACAAGTCTCCGATTGGCCCAAAAAAACAAAATCAAAAAGAAGATAACATTCAGTTTGTGGTGTGGCCTATGCACAGTCCAGACATAATTGTTTTAAACAGGTCATTAATGCAGTAAATATTCACAAAACGCGACTGAGCAAAAACAGAAAAGCTCTAAATTCATCCAAGGGGACGTAAAAGACAGTTGAAGCTGTTCAGGTTTGAACATCTAGTTCTTAGGATCAGGGGGAAATTTCCTTTTATTTATTTTTTTTTGAAGGAGGTAGTAATCATCACTGATATTATTACGAAATATATACATTTATCTTATTCTAATGTTAAAAAAATGTTTAATTCTCTAAAGCGTTTAACAGAAAGGTTCGTAAAGGAGACCAAATGTCTTCAAAATCCCTAATTTTATTCAGCTCAGAAAAACTATTTCATAAACATTTTTAGCAGCTTGTCTTGTTTTCGGTAGTTTTGGTGCAGTTTTAATTTTCCTTTCACCCAGTTTTCTAGTTTTCTGCAATACACAACAGCAAAAAATCATAAAAGACGAGCATAAAAGCGCTGATGAGGCGCCTGGTAGCGTAGTGCAATGGCAGACGGATGAGATATTACAATCAGACTCTTCTGGAAACTGAATTAACAACACACACCCATACATGAGACGCTCCTCATCAGTGCCTAAGATTGCCTGACATGCGTGGTTGTGTGTGTGTGTGTTACAAAACATCTAAACTTCACATCTAATGAATTAATGCATCTGGGAATATTCAGCAGACATTGTACGCAAACCTGGAAGTTCTGCACGCTCATGTTTTTTTGACCTCACACCGCAGAAGGTCTGCATGCAGAAGTGTACAGTAAGCTTAAAATAAAGTGATCTTTACGGAAACCGAAACAAACCATTGTCACTGTGCTGACCCACATATTTGTTTTTTTAATTTAAAAACGTTTAAGTTTTGCCCTGTGTTTGCAGTTCTTTGTCTGTTTTAGTCCGACATATTAACATGTTAGTTGTCTAAGCATTAAACTGCAAATATTATTGTACCTGATAAGCTCCCTAGAGAAAGACATGTGCTTAGTGTCTACCATTTAAGAATGCACCACAGAGGAGGAAATCTTGAAACAGTTTTTTTAAATGGAGGAAGGTGGGTGCAAAATGGGGTCTTTTTCAACCTACTTTCAGTGTCTTCGCTGCTTCTCGACTCACACCTTCGAATGCTTTAATGGCGGATCAATAGAGAGGGTGGCAACAGCGTGTGACGTGAAAGGCGGAGGTGGTTGAGCAAAACGAGTCAAGGATGTGAGAGCAGTGGAGATGAAGGAAGTCGTCCGAAACACGTCTTAGGAAGCATGTAGAGGTGCAACCTCCAACAAAACCCCCCGGCGGTCTGGGATCAGGAGAGGCTAAGGAGCTTGCAGGACAAGAGCCTCTGAGAAACTGATCAGTGAGTGGAGGGAAAAAAAACCACAAAAAAAACAGTGCGATAAACAGCAGAGTGGGCGTGTGGAGGCCTGCGTCTCGTAAATGAAGAGAAGCAGCCCCAGCGCTTCGTCTGCACAACAAAGCACCAAAAAAAAAAAAAAGCCCATCATAGTTCAAATCTAGCAGATAGCAACCTCAAGCCTGGGCCTAGAAGTGAGAAAGAGTTTTGCAGACCAAGTTCCAGTTTCACACCACTTCCTCACAACCAGCAGGGTCTTAGAGCGAGCGTTAGATTTCATTTTCTCCTCAGCTGGGCCAACTAGCGGCATTCGTTTATCAACTCAGAATCAAATTCCTCCTGATGCAATTCTAATAAATGCACTTTTTTTTTACAATTTAAAAAGGATTATTTATTTATTTATTTTTAAAATAAATATTTACCGTGAGTTTTTACCATTGAACCTCATGGAAAGGTTACGTGGGTTTGTTTCTACTGCAGGATGCCCTGCAGCGCTTTTTTTGTTCTTTTTTTGGGATAATCTTTTTTAAAAGGAAAAAGTTTAAAAATGTAAACTAGTTCTGCATGCAGGTAGACAAACATGCAGCCACTCCAGGCCTGGACAAGTTCAGCTTTCACTCCTGCAGTGGATTTGAGTCCTGGAGGGACGAAAGAACGTCGAAAGGCAGAAAATGAGGGGGAAACTCTAGTCTGAAGAATTAGGTTTGGAGATTTAGACGAGGGCATTTGTCGGTTTTGGTCTCTTTACCCTCCCTGACCCCATCCTGTACGGAAATGATATTCAGAAATGAAGAGTTTGGGTTAAAGCTTAATTGATCTAAACAGATTTATCTGAGAAGTAAAGATTTGCATTAAGAGTGAGGGGAGGAGGGGGGCCATGTGCATGCTCATGCACTCTGCCCCTCCTTAAGCAGAGCTAATGCGCCGCCACATGGGGTGTCATGTGCGGTTTCACACTGTGTTCGCTGTCGTTTAGTGTCAAAGCCTCTAAGCCAGTAGATGGAAGACACGAAGCGCCGCTGGCTAAGACACGGCCTAAGATGTAGGAGAGAGATCATTGGCTGAGCCTCAGTGCTGATGCTAATTAGTCGGTTCTCTACGCGGAGAGCCTGAAGACGGGGCGGCCAGGTTGTGTTTCTCTTAGCGAAACCTTCTTAGGGGATGCGTAGCGAAGATCATCGCTTAAGCTCTCCCATCCTCTCTAAACTCGCTTAAAGCAGCACTTATGAGCTCACGCAGGGACAGGAACCCTGTCGGCTGAAACATTCTAATTTAAAGTTGAGACTTGTTTTTAGCAGAACTACAGGCTCGAGCTCCAGCTGGGTTCAGTACACAGCCAGGCTGCACAACACAGAGGAAGAACATCAAATATCAGAGTTCAGTATTAATATTGCAGAGGACAGTTTGGGATGTTATGTGTTGTCAGTATTTAGTCTCTCTGCAGCCAAAGGTCACAGAGAGTGTTTGACCCATGGCAAGGAAGAGAAACTCATGAGACTGCTGATTTATCGCAGCTGATCTCGTCTCTGCAAAATTCAGCTGTCTTCTCAGCAACATTGCCTTGTTGCTCTTTCCGACTGAGATTAGTCAGCTGTCAGAACTGTTCCCAATAATAATTAAAAAAACATCAGGTAAAACATAAGAAGTTTCCTCTGTAGGTCCAGATTTTCTTCTTTTCCTCAGGAAGCTGCAGATAATGTCCTGATTGCTCTGAATATGACTTCTTCTGATCTAAAAGTGAACCTCTCGCAGGATCTGGTTTGGAGAAAGAGCTCAGAATGGAGGGAAAAGAAACCAAGTTAAAGTTAAACTAGATTAGAGGTACAGAGCTGAAAAACAGTCTTTGAAGTCTTGTATTCTGGTCGTATTAATAGAAGCGACTCTGAAAGACGACCATCTGAAGTCAGAGACTCGTTTGGCCCTCCAATCAGAAGTCCCTCCCAACTCTTCATAGAGTCTAGATAGTTTCCTGTGGCTTTAGTCTTTTCACATCACAACTAAACTCATTTTAAAATTTGGCCGCTTAAAGTTTCTGAAGGCAAAACAAAGATTGAACAAAGAAGCAGGGGGACCTCCATGGTGATGAGAACGTTTCTTCTTCTTCAGTTTTCGGTTTTCTCCACTGTGAATTAAACTCAGTAAAAGGAAAATGAAACATAAATAATGGAGGGCGGCAGACGGCGACCAGGATGCTGTTTTTGCTCTTTAACTGGTTTGCTTGGCCATGTTTGTCATGTTTTTAGCTTCAGTTCTCGTTCCTATTTTTAAATTAATGCATAATTTATGCTCGATTTCTATTAGCGCCTGATACACCTGACCCAGGTTTGGTTTGATTCTTCCTTCCCGGAAAGCGGCGCCTGAATTGTGTTTCTCTTACCGATAATTATAAGAACACAAATCCCAATAATGATGTCTTGGCCTGGATGTGATGAACCAAAATATTTGAGTTTAAGGTAATCTTTTAACCTCATCTCCAATGATATAACGTAAAAAAAACAAACACAATAAACTCTCGAAACATGCAAAACGATGTTCAGTAGTTGGATGGAAGATTGAGTGATGTTAATGCCAAGGTTTTAAAAAAAGTATATATACTTCTTTAAATTCGTTTGTCTTGTTACAGAAACAAATAACAACACGTCTTGATTAAGTAAAAAAAAAAAAGTCTACGCTTTACGTTCTTTCCTATGGAACGTTCTTCTGGTTTAGATGTTTACCTGAGGAGGCTTTTCCTTTCCACCTTCACCACATGCTTGCTCAGGAGGAAAGAGTGCTGAAAACTCACGACCTAACTTTTGTGTTTAATGAACACTTTTCTGACTAAGACTAAGCTTCAAACTGGACTGTCATGTTAAACAGACCCTGGATGATTGGTATACTGTAGCACTTCCCCTGTTGTGTGAACAAAGATGGCATTTCTTTCAAATCCGTCTAACCCGTCAGATGTTTGCACTCACCCATCCCTCAAAGGTCTCTCCTGTGTTGGAGGTTCTGATCAGATCCTCGAACTGGATGGTGCAGTTGGCCACGAAGTCGTCGTACCCGATCGGAGTGTCGTGGAAGACGGCCAGCTCGATCTGCCTGCCGTCGTTGACGTTGAGGCAGAACTCCTCGTTGTAGGTGGGCATGTTGGTCTTCTGCTTGGTGTGCGTCTGCCCCACCTTGGAGTCGTCCACCTTCACCACGATGTAGGGATCCAGGCTCTGCGACGCCTTGTTGAAGATCACGGAGTGTCGCGTTGAGTAGGTCGTGGGTTTGAGGTCCAGCGCCTCTCCGATGCGCAGCTTTAGGTATCCGTTAAACTTCATTTTCGAAAACGAATGCTTTAAAATAAAAATAAAAATGAAAATAAACAAAGCAAGTTGATTTTATATATGTGTATATATGAGACACAAAAATGCACAGTGCGTTAAAATGATCCCTTCATGATAAAAGCCGGCAGAATAAAGCCATCCTGTCAGCCAGGAGCTCTCAGTAAATAGGAAGCTGCAGATCTGCGAGTTCCGCATAATTTCTGACAGACAACTAAACACTCAGGCTCCAGTCAGTCACATGGTCAGGGCTTGTAGTGCTCCAGTTTTCACTACAGCGACCATGATGCATCACCTGCGCGAAGGTGGGGAAACTCACCTGCGGTCTGGTGTTTGGAGAGAGCCCGTCCTCTGCTGGGCACTAGGGGGAACTGCATGGGCATTTGTTTGTTTGGTTCTTTAAATCAATCAATAAATCAATAAATGTATCAATATACATAAAAACATGCATTTAAAGAGCATCAGAGTTTTTCTTATTTTTATTCTTTTTTGTTGTTCTTTTTCTTTGGCTAAAGCAGCAAATAATGCAAATTTAGAAAACCTTGTGCAGTTTTGGGGATTTTAATAGAGTTCTGTAATTAAAATACAACAAGCACCTATTGGAAACGTTGTAAAAAATAATTTTTTGTATTTTGTATTTTTTATTGCGCATTGTTAATTCAATTACTTGTGTGAAAAACATTTGTTAAAAGGCACAATGACTCCTTCTTAAACTCTGTAATTGTGTTTGTGTTTAAACATCGATAAACAGAGTTTTTGGACTGACTTCCCCATTGTGAAGTCATTCTATCCTATTCTATTCTATTCTATTCTATTCTATTCTATTCTATTCTATTATGTTATATTACATTATATTACATCATATATTTATGTCCAGCAGGTGGCAGTAAAGTACCACTTACCGTTTGCATTTTATATATATATATATATATATATATATATATATATATATATATATATATATATATATATATATATATATATATATATATATATAAATAATTGTGGGTTTACTTTATTTATTTTATTTATTTATTGTTTGTGATTTTTTTTGTTTAAAAACATAGATGTTAAATGTACATAGATAAACATAGATGTTAAATGTATGAAAAATAAGTTTTACTTCTTCATACTCCTTTTCAGAAAACTACATTAATCAATAATCAATGTCAGATAATAGGGAAACTAAAATGACAATTTTATTTAGTGGAAAATGTTCTTTACCTCAGTTTATATTCATGTTTAATTGATTTTCATTGACTTGAAACTGAAATTTTTATCTGATGGTTACCAATTTTATTTTTTTTTATTTTGCGTGGTATTGATTTATTTTCTATTATTAATGTTAATTTCTGAAATTGATTAATTTATTATTATTTGTTAATTTTGTTAATTGTCTGAAATAAAAAAACAATACAAAAAAAATACAATACATTTAACTACATTTAGAAAGTTTAGCCACGTATTCAAACTACATGCAAAAAAATTAAAAATATGTTTTATTCATTGTGTATAACAAGAAAGACCTATATGCATGTTAATGTGTTATTAATGAGGGTTAATTAAGTTAAGTAGTCTCTCCATGGATCCCATCTAAGGTGTTTAATCCCTGTAAAACAGATAAAGCTGAAGGTTGTGATGGTTTTTAAGAAGCAGAAAAGTCTGACACTGTAGTAAACTGACCGTCTCTCTGTCTTTGTTTAAATAACTTGGTGAACTCGTAGCTTAGCCGACCTCTCTCCCCAGATATGTTTGTTCATCTAATTGTGTGTATTTCAGGTTCCTTTGCACCTTTTCTTCAAACCAGATTAATCCTAAAGAAAAAGGGAAGTTTCTTTATTTCCTCACCTTGTATTCTATAATTTCACTTTTATTTGTTAAACGCCACCCTCTCCTCCCCCCTGCAAGGCTGCTGCGCCTCCTCCATCTATAAACGCCACCATCAAAGTCTGCACTTTATTGGTGTTAGACTTGACCTCTAACCCCTCTCTGCCAAATGCCAGTACCCCCCCCCCCTTTTCTGCTCCAGCTGTTGTGAATAAAGAGCTGGGGTCCCACTTCATGCACATCCTTTGGGCCCAGACAGCCGTGCAGACGACGTCTAAGACGTGACCTCACAGAGGAGGCACAATGACAAGACGAATAGGGTGCATTTCCAACTGCACTGCAAAAGCAGGGCTTTTGCTCGTAGAGTAGAATAAAAGAATACACTTAAAGTTTACGCTGACGTTGAACTTTATGTTTAGGGAGCAACATGCTGTTTGTGTTTACAATCCTTGTTCTCAGAGGCCCCTGGAGTTAGGCCCCATAATAGGGATGGTCTTAGGTGATAAAACTGTCCAGCAGAGGGCAGAAAAAGATGGTTTCATTCATCCACTTTCTACTCACCTTTCACCTTTCTCCTGCTGATGTTCACAGCACACTCACTTTTTAACTACGTAAGGAAAAAACACGTTTCAATCCCACAGTCGTGTTGTTTTCTCTCCTGACAGCGTGTGGTTCTGATTCACGGCCAACTCTGAAAACTTTTTTCATTTTCAGAGCTCCAGGCTAAAATGAACAAACACTTCAAATGTAATGTTTTCACACCTCTCTGTAGCAGCTAAACCACTTAATTGTTAAAGGGTCTTCATTTCAACGTGCAACAGGCACAATGATAGATGGATAGAGTGGGCGCTTGAACCAGCAACCAAAAATGCATGTTTTGTGTCGTCGTCCTGCTGGAACATCCCATTGCACCAGCATCAAGTAGTGTGCAGCCTCAAACAGGCTTTCTTTAGGATTATCTTGTATTATACTGCATGCATATACATATCAGCTTTGACTAGCTTCCCTGCCTTTTTTATGTCAGGTTTTCTGTAATGGTACCGTTTTGTGTTTTCACATATTCTATATTGTAATGTAGGACTTTTTTTTTGTTTTTTTGGTTTGTTAAAAAGATTCACAGAGACAAGTGTGTATGAAGTCAGACCAAAGGCATTAAGATTTCCTCACCAGCCACCACCACAGGCTGCCCACAGTTTGCAGCACTCAGACTGTTTTCATACAGCTTAATTTCAGCCACCTGCAGAGTTTCCACATTTGGTTCTGGTCCTGTTTACGTTGGTCTAACCCAGAACAGCTCTCAACGTCTCTGGCTCCCGGCCCAGCTGCAGCCTGTAGCTGCAGCTAATGAAGCATAGCATTGGTGCCAAGCTAGCACAGATATGACGAAGCCCATTCCCATCTCTTTTGACCCCGGTGACTGAAATCCTGCAGGGCCAGTATTACACCCCCACCTTTCCGCCTGCACCCCCACAAACTCAATTACAGCCATCAGTCATTGGGGTCTGAGCTCCAGGGCTTCCCCCACAATCCCACAGTCAAGTTACAAGACCCCAACCTCGCCTCAGGTAAGAGTGAATTGAGGCAGGCAAACTGAGCCCTCACAGACGTCTGTGGACCCCAGACATGTGTGAAAATGGAAGCGCTCCATAAATCACAGCAGAACCTGAATGTGCTTTATTCACTAAACGTGTTTACTGCCAGTTCTGAACCACAGGAAACCAGGAGTTAGGGTGGGAAAGTGTTTTTCAGAAACTGTTTAAAACTCTAGTAAGGAAAACAGACGACAGATCCCGGGTAGATTTAAAACACTGAAACTGAAAATACAAAATAGACTATAAAGGCGGGTGGGACCTTTTGGTTGTGACCTAAATTATTAAATTACACGTTTTCAGGCAGCTGAGGACAACTTTGTTTTTGTTTTTTTGGCAAACATGAATCTGAGTGAACAGAAATAATTAGTGGAGTTCACCAAAGCCTATTCTTGGGTAGCTTTTATTAAACTTAAGGAGGTCTCCTTCACTAATGCATTTGAATAAATCAACAGGTTATATAGATTAATTACACATAAACTGATGCTTTAAAGCTTCATTTCTGTTTTTCAATGAAAATACCAATATCATTAAAATGGTCTGGCAGTTTATATGTGGAGAGTAGTACTGTAGGTGCTTCCATGCACCTCTTGTGGCATAACATAGAAATGTATTGCAGAAGAACGTTATTGGTTTATGATAAAATTGACATGTTTGTTGTCATGTTTATGTGTTTGCATTTAGCAGACGCTTTTATCAAAAGCGACTTACAAAGTAGACAGGATGTTACACTTATCAATCTGACCATAAGCTATCTAGAGAAAAATCCCATGTCAGTGTCAGTGGTGACAGTGAAGAGATAGAGAGATAGGGGGAAGTACAGAGAGAGAAGCAGAGGGGTTATAGAGGTATGGGTAAGTTAGGATAGGAGATGTTCTTTAAAGAAGATAGAAAGGGACGCTGCTGTTCTTGTGGTGCTTGGTAGTTCATCTCACCATCTTGGAACAACACAAGAAAACAGTCTGGATTGTCTTAAGCGTGCCCACCAACAACGAGGAGTTTTAAGATGACTGAGGTGACTGAGCTGTGACATTAGCCACAGTCCTTGCAGTATTGGTAATTGGATTTGTCAAAATATCCTTTGACCTATTCTACCATTTTGTTTTCATTTCAGTCACAAAATGATCAGGTTTGAGCAGACCAAACAAATCAAAGGTAAGGGGATACACAGGACAGGTTCATGGCCTCTATTAACATAAGGCCTACTTCCAAAATCGGCATGCTAACGGGTGAAAGGCAGCATAACGACGGTGTTCCTGCTAAAACGGAACATGGAAAAATAACTTTTGTGTTAAGTACTTAAATTACTAGTTAAAATCAACTAGGCCATAAAGGCTCTTGCTAAAACCCTGGAATATATCCCACCTATCACCACATCACTGCAGTCTCTCTCTGGGTATCATTTTTTAAAACCTTGTAATCGCTCCATAAAATCTCTAAACTGTGTGATATGAATCCATCTTAGAGTTGATTTCATAATTATGTTTGATTTGATCATATTTTAGCTTTTTATTGTAAGGCTCTGATCGTTTGCTTTACTTCAAATCACTTTAGATTATCTTTTGTTTGAATTTTATGAGAGAAACTTCTCTTCCCTCAGTTTAGACTGGAGGGAAGAGAAAAAGAAGAAACCAACAGAAATACAGCGCGGTGTGGAGTAATATGCCTGTCAAAGCAGTCAGAGCTGATTTGGACGGAGGAGCAGTGGGTAGTGGGCGTTTGGGGGGGGCATTGACACAGTCTCTGTGGGGTAATTGGCTCCAGATGTGAGGCAGTGTGGCCCCTGCGCCAGAAAGGCGTCAGGGCTGCATTAAGGGCTCAGCCCAGGGCTCAGGGGTTTCCACAGGCACCAGCTGATCCCCACCCCCACTAATGCAAATCACTATGATAAAACAAAAGCTGTGCCCCGCAGTGCTGCTCATCGTCTCTAAGTCTCAAGCATTACAACTTCATTTAACCTAAACTACAGAACAGAAGAGCTGAAGTAGAGCTGTATCTGAATGAGAGACAATTGCCTTAGCTTTAACTGTAAATCCTCCCGCCCTGGTAACTTCCCAGGTCCTATTGTGATACCTTTGATAACTAGACCTTGTTATGGTAGGTGTCCCCTGATGAATACAGTTACCATTTGAAAACTACACTTTATATATTCTGAGGTTATCTATGTTTGAAACGCTGTTTGATGTAAGGAAACTTTGGGCACAGTATTTACACTCTTTCTGGGAGAAACGTCACTTTTTTGTACAACCGTCCTCTCTAGGTTTGGTCGATGCAAATATTTTCTTACGTTTGCACATTTGTTATGATACATAACCATGGCAACGAGCTGGTTTACAACTGGGGACAGTTGATGAATATTACAAATGTCCAAATAATACCTCGACTGCAGTCATACATTTAAAACCGAGGGTTTGCAGTGCAAGAGCAAAGAGGACAGAGAGACGAAGGAGGAAGAAATCCTGTCTTTCATTAATAATCAATGTGAGATCGCTAGCTAAAAAGCTGCACCCTGTAAAACCTTTGGAGATTGCTGTACTTGTAAAGGATTCTTAATGAAATGTAGAACCTTACGTACAACATTGGTATCTTCTTAAATACACTGTTATCCAAGAAATAAGTCAATTAAACCAGAGGCATCGTCCAATCTGCCGTGATACAGACAGCTACAGGAGATCATCCGTACCCACGACCATTAGCATCTAACAACAATTCTTTTAATAAAACCTTAATAATATGAGTTACGACTGTGTTTTATTTCCCTTTGGGATAAGTAAAGGACTTTGGAATTGAGTTTAGTTAGTAGAAAAGAAAACATTTAGGGGAGTCGTAGAAATCAGGAACAACACGTTTACACACTTTTGTGGGACATAAATGAAGGAAACAACATGAAGAGATGCAATTATACAGCTTCTAGTTCTTAACCTGAGTGAAGTTGCTTAGTGATGAGAGCTTTGAAATCTCACAGTTTATGGTCGTTTTTTTTTTAAATAAAAAACATTATTTCATGCAAAGCCTCAGGAAATGTGAGTGTAAATAAGGTACATTGTTGAACAACACGAGCATCTGGAGTTTCAGAAAGAGTCCTCAGAGCAAGGAATGCTGTTACTGTGACATATCGAGCTTGCTTACTGATGGAGCGTGGAAATGGATTGTGAGCAGAACAGCAGCGTGGAGCGAAGGTGAGCGGAGACGACAGAGAGCGAAACGCAGAGCACTTCATCAGCGATGACACTCTCGTATGGACGGTGTTTGTCGGGTTGTGGTCCCAAACCGTGACCAACAGGGAGAACCACTCATCATGCCGGGCGGCATTAGAAGTCTGACGTGAAAAGACCCTTAAAGAACCTCTCAGGCAGGAACGCCTGCTGGAGAGGATTAAACTGAAAGCAGATGTGGTAGAGTTTCTCTCTGCTTCAGTTTTTCACGTTCAGAGTAGTGGTACTGGAAACCCAAACAGGAAGAGAAAATGCATAAATGCTTTTTACTTATTGGGCTTCAACTGTTGGCGTGTCAAAGGTCAACACTCGGACAGCCGGATCATAAGTGACCACTATATTGACTTCAGTCAACAGAAAACATTGACTTAGAGCAGCAGACGAAGCCGGGTCTGCCAGCCGGGTCTTAATTTCAGCCCACCATCGTTCCTCCGGCCTCATTCCTCCCTAAAGCCCTGGGGGAAGGTGTTGTCATACCGCTGGACGCGAGCCCAGCACAGCCCTGTGAGTCGGTTTAACTAAACAAAAACACTCCCACCCTGAACCGAGGACTCTGACCACTCCAGGCCCCCCGTAAAAACAGCTCAGAGCTGAGTCAACACGCAGCTTTCTGACACAAAAAACATGGGGTTTCAGAGCTCGGCTTTGTGATTGTTGGGGTTTCACAAACAAAGAAACGAAAAATAGAGGATGAGGAGTTCTGTCACAGTCGGTCACTGGGGTTCATCTTGCGCTAAAAACGATTTACAATGCACAAAAAAGGATAACAATAAGGCTAATTTTTAAACAATTTACAGTTCAGTAATCATTTTTAATCATGTATTAAGATAAATAAACAAAACTGACAGATTCCCTTCGTTTTTTAAACATCTCGGATTAATTTATTACCCCATTTGTAAACGTAACTTTTTATGTTAAAGCTTAGATACTTTTTTGCAATAAAATGCATTGATAATGTAAATGGAAATGTGCTTATTGTGGTGTATACAAGTCAGTAACTTTAGTAGAAATGTTTAATAAATCTAAATTAAATATATGTGTGGAGAGATTTGACTCATCAGTTGGTAAGAACCCAACAAGAGACATTTCTAAATGATTTATTATGCATTTAGATACGTAAGACAATTATATTATTACCCATCTATAAGGGAACCCTTATTGTAAAGTAGAAACTAAAGTCCAATCACCCAAGTTTAATTGATTGGTATATTTAATCCAAAACAATGAGATTAAGACAAACGGCTTCAGAACCATTTCCACCTTTAGAAGGAAAACTAAGAAGTGAAATTATGAGTTTATGGTTGACAATCACTATCTTATAACTGAAAACATGGCTGTGTTCACAATTTACCACCATGTCCACACTTTTGTAAAGTAGTAGACAGTAGAGCTCACAGCAGACGCTAAGTTTCAGACATCTTTAAACAGAAAACGGTCAAATGGTAATAGAAGAAGAGTGTCTGCAGAATCATATCTAGTGTAGATCACAGTGCAGATAACACAAGCATATCCTGTATTCTTATGTTCATTGTCTTACAAAGAAAAACATCCAAGACCAACTACCTTGGTAAAGACACGTCTGAAATGTGTTTAAAGGCTGGGGTCAGAAAGTCCAATCCTTGAGTTCTGCATCCCTCAATTCAATCCACATTTGCTCCAACATATTTACTTTATTATAAACCATTTCACTTTACATTCTCCTTGGCGTGTCAGAAACATTGGAGAAAGCACTAGTAAGTAACCATTCAGTTGATTCAGGTGTTGGAAGAGGGATGCATCCAAAAGTTGCAGGACGGTGACATTCGAACACCGTATCTACAGACAAGCACGGTGAGGGCCGTATCATGATGTGGGACAGTTTTTCTGTAGCAACTGGGGAATTTAACGAAGGAGAAGCAAGCCATGACTAGTTCAAAGCCTCCAGGCTTCAGCTGGCAAGACAGAAATTAACAGTTTTTTTGGGTGAAACAACCCAAAGCCCACATCGTAAAAAACAAAAAAATGGCTTTATTAGATTAGAGCACTGAAGCCTGAAGTAAGACCTAATACTCCTATAGAAATCATTCCTTTTCAAAAAGGCCTGAGCATAAAAGACACCTGATAGATTTGATTAATGGTCATGAGCTTCCATTCCAGTTCAAGGAGGGTAATTAACTCTTCCAGCTGATGATTTTGGTTCAAGTCTCCACACGGAGATGGATGGAAGCGTTCCTCGTCCAACAGCAGCAGGTTTCTGCAGGCCGAGCGTTTGAGAGGCAACTTAAAGACGAGCTAAACAGCATTGTAAACAGAAACGTGCAGAGCGTGTGGCTTTGATTAGCAGCTGAACCGCAGCAACGCGCAAAGAGAGGCTCTCAGCATCATAACCGCTGCTGCCAATCAAAGTCATGTTTACACAGATGAGCCTAAAAAACACGTTTCAGTGGTTAAACAAGCAAACTCATGTTTCATTGCGTAAACAGTTTCCTTTAATGCTCGAAAACAGAGCAGAAATGCATTAATGAATGTGTAACAATTACGAGAGAGTTTATTGTTTCATTTCACTAAAGTGCATAATTAAAACCACAGCTTTCAAACTGTCAAATCATCCCTTTTTCATCTTTAAGTTGTAAAAAAAAAAGAAAATTATGAAAACAATTTGGGTTGAACCTTGAGCTTTTAAAGTCAACATGTAGAAAACGTTTTTAGCTGGTTAAAAACTACAGAACTACATTAGTGTTCATCAAAAAAGTCCCTGAGGCGATGCTGGTCCCTTCATAATTCAGGTTCGTTGGTTCACAATTTCGTTTCTTCCCTGATTTGGTCTCGATTTAGTTCATGGCAGGATCATGAGCTTAGCACCCAAGAGAAAATGATAACAGCGAGGCTGGTAACACCCATTATCAGCCCAAAAAACAGCAGAAATATGGCCTGTAGAGAAAAAAAACAACACCAGGTAAGCAAAACAAACACTAGAAATTAAATGCTTAACATGCAGGATGGTGCACAGATTTACCCCGATGGAGTCGACGGATATTAGCGGCTCTCTGCTGATTTTAAGGTAGAATAAGCCTGGAAAAACAAACAGCAGGCAGCTGGACATGGTTGATCCTGCAAATAAAAAAAATTAATGAATAAAAAAAATGGAAAAATACAGAATTTCCTTCTGTGAAATAATACGAAAATTAAATATTTTCAAATATGTTTGAAAAATGTTTTTGCATGTCCAGAAAACATACAGCCTGGTATGTAGACTGGTTCTTTGTCCATGGAATGAATGTTTTGTTGCAAAACCAGGAATTTGTAAAGATGCTCGCCGGAGGTAGTAGGAGACTGGTGAGTGGTCTTTGTGACCCAGATAAAATGGCCTTAATTCTTAATAAAACTAAAGCCTCGTCCACACATTGGGTATTTATTAAACCAAGTATTTTAGCCACATCATTTTTTTAAAGAAGACTATCGTACACACAGTTTGGTAATTAGAAACGTTTTCCCCCACTCGAACACTCGTGTTGCGCTCAACACGTCAGACACATTTGGAGCATATTTTTTTGGTTGCAGTTTGATGTACCGCACCCTAAAAACTGCAAAACTGTAAATAAACAAACACAGATGCGGAGTTGAGATTTTCACTTGTGAGGTATGGATGTGGCAGCATCATGCTGTGGGGCTGCTTTGCTGCATTTGGAACCGGAGCACTCAAGGAAACAGATGGTACTTTGAATAAGACTTACTAACAAAAACAGAAGCAATATATCCAATATATCAAGGAAGTAATAGTGTCAAAACCAGACTTATATTATCTCATGTATTTGTCTCCATGAGGTTAGATTACCGCTCACTGGGCGCTCTTTAAACAAGCTGTAAGACGGAAAATCCAGAATGCTGCAGCTCAAGTTCCCATCAGAACCAGAATATATGAACATAGTACTCCAGTCCTCGGCTCTTTACCCCGGCTTCCTGTCAACCAGAGAATAAACTTTAGTACAATTCTTCTGGTGTACAAGTTTCTTCATGGTCTGTCCTCCCAGTCCGTTTCTGACATGTTAGAGCCGTGTGAACCACGTGGGACTCTGAAAAGCTCAGGTTCTGGTCTCCTACTGGTTCCCAGAGTCAGAACCAAACAGGTGTGGCTTTGCTTCAGAGTCGTGCTACGAAAATCTTCCAGAAAACAGTTTTCAAGGCTTTGAATCCAGGCTGAAAACTATTTTTACCAGACAGCTGAGGTGAATTTGTGCTCTACAAATAATGCGTAGTTGGAAAGATAACAAAATCCATGTTTTCAGCACAGCTAGAAAGGCGTCCCCGGTTCTGTGCTGGAATATGGTATAACAAACAAAAATATATTACAATATATTAGTCTATTACATACCAACAATTCCAAAAACGTTCCTGATATCAGGCACAAAGATGGCCAGCATCAGCACCACACCCAGGATGATTAAACCTGACAGGACGTGGGTCAGCCAGGAGAAGTGCCGTCCTCCATACAGCAGCACAATCACGGCCTTACGGGCCTGCAGCATTCAAGAAAATGAGAGTTTTAGATTAGGAAGTGCCTCCTGTGACATCTAAACTACAGATAGATTCTGTAGCTGGTGGGAAACCTGCTGCCCTTACAGGAAAGTGGATGAGCGGCACCGTCAGCAGCACAGAGAGGAGGATGGCCAGCCGGACCGTCATGACCATGACGTCCCGCGGCAGGTACACACCGTAGCCGTGCAGCAGCTCAGACTCTACATGACCTGAAAGCAGGAGCAGAATTAAGAAGCAAAGACAGAGGAGGACTTCAGCTAGCGAGCAATCTCCATTGAGGCTTACTATAGAAGGTGAGGTATCCGAACAGCGCGGAAATGAAATAAAGCAGGGAGCTGAGGCCGATGCTGATGTTTGTGACGTT
The DNA here is from genome assembly GCA_032876305.1 of Orestias chungarensis. Classification (NCBI taxonomy): domain Eukaryota; kingdom Metazoa; phylum Chordata; class Actinopteri; order Cyprinodontiformes; family Cyprinodontidae; genus Orestias; species Orestias chungarensis. The sequence continues at coordinate 1,247,622 of JAVLVB010000214.1, read as the reverse complement.
TTGCATCCTGGCTTTGGTTGGCCTGAAAGCAAGACGTTACTCAGTGAGCGCTGTGGTCGCTATCATGGGGTTCACAAACGTACAAAATCTGCTGGAGCGAACCGCTGCAGTTCGCAGTAGATGGGCAGGATGGACGTGTGGCAGAGGAAGGAGAAGGCCATGGTGGGGATGGCGTAGGCACTCTGCAAAAAAGAGACACGGCACAGCGGTCACTAACGAACACACGGGACACCGCTCAACTTTCAGGGCTGGGCTTATCTGGGCCAATTTAACCTTCTCGCTGCATCCTGTAAATGTATCTTACGACACAAGTTCCTTTTATATTAAACCTGTTAGGAGCTGCAAACACTTGAGACTCTATCTTCCAGGACCAAATATAGAGTCAGAGCTACAAGAGTAGGGTTTAAATCAAAGCCTACTCTTCTAATATAACAGCCTAGTCAAAGTCGTTGAGAGTCTGAAGCAAGAATAGGTCGTGATGTGCAAAGCTGGTAAGAAAAATGACCTCAAAAGGCTTCCTTTCTTTCAGTTAAAGGTGTATCTACAAAGCCTAGATGTCTATCATTATTTAAAATCATCGACTAATTTCCTTCCTCCTGTCCACTAATCTCCTTTCTCCGCTGGTGTATCACCCAAACTCCTACTAAAATACATAGAAGTTTGCAATTTTTAAGTAACAAACGCAGCAACAGGGGTGTGAATACTTTTACAAGGTACTTTTAACTTGGCGAGCTGCACGTTTGCCCTTGACGTGTAATATAAAAGTGAGGGGTGCTGTCGTGCCTTCCTAATAAAAACACGACAACATGTCATTGCTTGCATCTGTGCGGAGGAGAGAGAACGTTTTAATAAACATACACACCTTAGTGGAGAGGACGAAAAGTTTGGCCGCACATTCGGAGTCAGATGAATTCGATACCTAAAAAAATAAATAAATACGTTTTTAGAGTTTAAACTGGAAACAGAAGTCACGTCTGACTGTCTAAAACATACAAAATAGACAGAAGTAAGTCAGCTCAGCTCAGGCTGAGGTTATAGCCCGGTGTTGAATTTCCAAAAGTCAGAGTTCATTTCCAGGTTTAACAAAGGTCGCCTGGACTTCCTTCCCTCGAGGACTGGCTTTATTCACCGTGCAGAGCCCTCTCTGGTGTTCATCAGCCAAACCTGACACAATCAGTAAACTCAACATCCTGGGTTTTCCTCCTAATCCCGTTGGCCTTGAAACTACCCACCCCAAACCTTTGCTCCCTAACAGCACCAAGCAGAAAACTTTGGACTCCCCTCTGTATTTGAAATTAAAGCCTATTTGCTTCCAAACTACGTGCAAAGAATTGTTACAGTCCTTCTCTTAAGACACGTAGCGAAAAATAAGACACAACAAACACATACAGGGTTGTATGATATACAAATAAAAGTGTCGCCTTAAATTACAGAGACCAAGGTTACAGCAGCGATCAGAAGCCAGAATGAGGCTTAAATGCCACCAATCAAAGCTCATCTGAAATGACGGCACTTATGGTGTTCTGTAAAGAACCGCGGCTGTTTCATACCAGAACCTTCAATAGAGTTTCTGTATCATGAGAAAAGGACAAATATAGCTTGCTAAAAGCTCCGTATTTAAACAGGGTTTGTTTGTTTTTGCTTGGTTTAAATGTTTTTTTTTAGTTTTCATAGAAGTGGAACATAGAGATAATGTGTGAAAACGTCACATTATGAGCTGACTTTGACTTAGAAAAATGCTCCCAGCTTGGAGGGGCAATGCAAAAGTCACAAACGACATTTCTAAAAGACAGAGGGAGAAACAAATTCATCAAGCTGAATATATTTCCTGATCCTGATCCAATAAAACTGCTAAAATTGAGAAATTTTAAGAAGAGAGCGACACGAAAACTGGTATCAAGGGCTTAGTTAAGTCCCTGAAAATGGACCAACAAGCTTTTCCATAACCCTCATATAAAGCCGTGAGTGTTTAAAGCAGCATGAAAAATATTAGAGGTGCCAAGACAAACATAAATGTGGATTTCTTTAGGCTTGGCTCTGCAGCAACCATTCCACTTTAAAAACCGTGAATTTGACCTTTCACCCACAATAACTCCTCGTCTCTAAAGCTCTTTAATATATCCACAACGGTTTAAATTAGCAAAAGTGGTCGTTTATATAGTTAGTGAAATAACTTCTGATATCTATACAGATTTTTGTTTTATTTAATCATCATCCTTTACCAAATCTTTTTGTCGTGCCGCTTTCACACACATATGAACTTTAATCACATCCCAATCGTTGATCTATAGGATTTCATAGGATAATAGGACAACCTTTGTATGTACAACAGCTTCAGATCCTCTAGAAAGTTTTTCCACCATGTTTTTTTGGTGTGAAAACACCACCTTTATCATTTCTCTGTTTCAGGTAAACGTCCCATAATCTTAAGATGCATCACAACCTCATGACCAGCCCCGATTCATTCCCCTCCTTATACATATACAGAAAGTGGCAACCGGATGTAGATAAACATCGGATGTTATAATCAGACTAATGGAGTTAAGTTAAAATGAAGACTAAACAGCAAAAAGGCAGTTCTTCTAAAAGAAAGCGGTTTAGCAAACCAGAACAATTTCAACAAGCTCTTTGTGCTGACTGTGGGAACTAGCGAAGCACAAATATGTCGGCATCAATATGCATCTTAGTATACTTGAAAGAAACAGACAATACTATGTTACAAGTAACTTTACAGCAAACTATAGGAGCTTGTTTTAGGTCAATTATACTCAAACATTGATCAAAAGTACTAGTTTCTTTGTATTATATGTTTTTTTTTTTTTACTTGTTTTAGGTGATATTTACCAATGGAACCAGTTTTTTTTATTTTTAGAAATGATCAACTATTATTGATTTATAACAAGCTTCTATGTATTTCTGTACAGTTAATTGAAGTTAGTTTTGTCTTGTTTAAAGTACCTTATTTTCTGTAATATAAGGGGCAAACTGAATTATGAGGCGCAGTCTCAGTTACGGGGTCTATTTCTGTATTCAACCCATACATATGGCGCTAGGTATTGTAAGAAGCAAGCTAAAAGACAACGCTATGGCCGGATTTTTGTGTCAGCAGGTTGAGTGGGCAGTGATACACATTTAAAAGCACAGATCAGCTGAAGCAACAACGATTTTAAGCATGTGCGCACGAATTTCACACATTCTCGTATGGAGCTGCTCAGACAACTCTGACTCCACCTCGGCTCACTCTGCTCGCTCACGTCTCTGTCTATCTGCTTGTCTTTGAGACGTAGTATTTGCAAGACATGCTTTGATTGGATGAAAAAGCTTGCCATCAAAGACACAGAGACCTGCATGAAGCAGAGAGTGACAGAGAGTCGCGCCCAAGCAATTTGCCAGAGTTGAGCGGGTGTCTGAGCAGCATGTATGCGATTTGTGCTCAAATGCTTAAAACTATTGTCCCTTCAGATAGATTGTTGAACTTCTTGTGGTTTTCTGAAACTTTGACACTTCCTTTTAGAAGAAACTACATGAATTTAATTCCTAAACAAAATAATTAGCTTCATAAAATTTCCCAATCTATTAAACAGATGCCATCAATTATGATATTATGATATTCACTGAGCACCAAGTCTGCAGGCCAGGGTCCTGGATTATTCCACATAAGATGCATAAACTCAATCATTTAAAAGATGACTGAATATTTTTCACAATAAAATGGTAAAAAAAGTGTAAAAAAAAGATGAACAGACTAATATTTAGTATATAAATGTCTAAAGCAGTTTTACTGAATTAAACAGAAGATCTGTTCACCTTCTCCACATCATAAAACGTTGTAATGTTGTGAGGTAGCGGACAAGGAATGGACCATTTCTTCACCACAACCTAGAAACAAAACAATGAAGCAGAATGTCAACATTTGAGGAGCTACAGCCAACAGAGGTTTAAGGGTTTGGGTCAGAACTCACTACAACTGTGAAATACAGCATGAAGATGAAGGCGAGGCCACTGGTGTAACCCAGGAATCCTTTGGTGTGTGGGAAAGAGAGAGAGAGATCCAATAAGATGGAGTGATTTAAACCAGATAAAATTGGAAAAAGCACAATTCATTGTTTGGAAAACTTACCAATTTTTGGCAACATTGCTAAAGGGACAACAACACAAACTGTGGTAATGACTAGAAGTAGCCTGCCATCTAAATACCAGGGATTTCTGTGAAAACACAAGAGGTAAAAGATTAAGAGTGAAGATTTTCTGACATATCAGTCTAAAGTGGTCTAAAATGAACCAGCTCTGGAAATTTGTCTCCATCCTTTTCTCAAACACAGAGCGACAGATTCGTCATCTGGAACAAATTAAAGGCTTTAGCTCTTCCAACTCATAATCATGTAGTTCTCATGCTAATGCCGTGTCTCTGCCGTGGAAGGCATGCTGGCTCCGGTGGGGTCGGGGTCGGATGTGAAAGGGTCCTGGCTGAGACTGCTATGTGTCGGGTCATAAGGGACCGGCTCCACGGCGGTCTGCCAGCGACAGCAGCACCTGCTCCAACCGCATCAGCCCACTCTGACCTCAGTCTGGCAGCTTCACAGCTGTCCCGTTTCCCTCCTACCCTGCGTCTACACGGTTCCTGTCCCATGACCGGATGTCAGGCCACCATGACCAACAATTTTTAATCACTGCTAATTCGATGGAAAAAAGCACTTGATCAAACTCGATTCAGTTGCCACTAAAAATATCTTGTATCCTCTCCCACCTTTTTTCCCTTTATCCCCCTTTTTTATTTCATCTTCATGTCCACTATAATAAAGTTTATTTTTCAAATAAAGTTTTATGTATACATATCAAGTGGAGGATTTCAGTGCACGCCGTAATGCTCCACCTGTGAAGGTAAACTTGCTGGGCTTCACATCTGCACTTAAATTTGTAATAAATAAATATATGAAGCATAACATATATATTATATTAGCAATAATCAAAAAGAATAAAGGACTGAATAGATAAGGCAAAACAATTTTAAGACCTTGTTAAAAGAGTGACAGATCTAAATTTGGATTAAGAGTCATGATGCTTCAGGATCACTGTAGAAGGATCAGAGAGGGGTGAAGCTTTCCAACTCTTCATTTACAGCCTTCATTTCCCTCAACAGGTTTCATATCTTTAAATACTTGGTTACTAAAAAATTAGAATTCTATGAAAAGGTTAAGTGGCTCAGAAAATTAGCTATACTGCATTACATATTCATAAAAAATAAATGTTACTGTGTCATAAACAGCATTAACAGCCCATAGATTTTTGGGGTTAAAGGTCAGGTCAGTTTACTAGAACACAATGGTGTCTGGGGCGAAAACAAACCCTTCTAGAAACAGAAATCTGCATCTCCACTCCGCTTGTCAGCAGAGGGAGACATAAAGTACTCTGAAATTCCCTTGTGCTGACTGGGAACTTTAGAAAACCGCACTCAGTGGAAGACTTTCAGACAATGTAGATATTGCTCCTATCCGCTCTTTCATTTCTATATATGCGCTGTAAGAGAGAGAGCAGACTCTACAGCAGAGACGCAGAAAAATAAATAAATAAAATAAACAAGTTTAACTGCTTTCGCTACATGATGGCAAATTGACATGTTCGCTCATTTACTCAAGCTTTGATGGAAGTGAATGGGCTCCAGTTAAAGTCCCAAAGCCGCTCATTAACAGCAGCGTTTGGCTCCCTCCATTGCGAGCCGTAATTAGACTGGCAAAAGCGATATCCCCTTGTATCAGTCTGATTCTGGGAACATGTGTCAGAGATTTGGGGGATGGAGGGTTGAAAGGAGCGTGCTAATACGAAGCAGCTGTGTTGGGAAGAGTCAGATGTTGACGGATGTGGGTTAAGAGCTGCTATACCTCATGCTTTAACCAGTGTGGCCAATAATAAAGAGATATACGCCACACTGTTGGCCAGGGAAGCCAGTGTAGGATGTAGGCTGCTGACAGGTGAAGGATGGATGGACAGTGTCTTGCAAACTATTCAGATCACATACGTACACAGATAACTTTATGAAATTGTAAAAACATTGTCATTCAGAGGTGCATACATGAACCCACCCTGTGTTTTCTGCATGCACGAGGCTGCTGATGGCTGCAGGAAGCTCCGACTTCAGGATGAACAAATAGGACGACATGGCTGAGGAGTGAGAAGAAAAGCAAAATGAAATCCTGAAAAATAGTACTCTGGGGGCTAATATCAGTTACAAGCAGCTCTCTGCAGTCGTGTGAGGGTTAAAAGGAAACCGAGGGAGCTACCACAACATCGGTGGGTAACACTGGGAAATCCACACCAAAGCCAATAGTTTCAATTAGCAGACAAAACACAGAAATTCATATTGCTGTGGAGCAGTCAGGGTGGGAAATCAGGTGAGAAAGCAGGAGGGAGAAGCAGGAATGGTAACGGTAATGATCTCTGACGCTAATCCAGGTACTTCCATCCTTTCTCCACCTAGCAAGGAAACTGGATACTTCCATTTCCCTACAGACAGCCAAATGGAAAGAGGATTGGTTCACTTCCTGCAAGTCAGCTCTTAAAAACTGCATCAGGACAGCAGGGAATGGGACAAGGATCTCTAAAAAACGCTTTACATACAGCGGGTGCTCAGCCTTGAATTTAAGGGATTTATGATTTGGAAATCCCGGCAAATGAGAGGCTAGCTGGGACCCTGCTGCCTTGGGGGTGGGTCTTTGACTCGCCTTAAATAATCCCAGCCCTAATCTCTTAGATCCTTTATTTGTTTGTTAAAGAAAATTCCTCCAATAACACTCTTGCCCACACAGACACAAGAACTTTCTCTCTCTGAACAACAGCTGCCATTACTGAGCATTAAAATGTGTAACCTTCATAAATCAGTTCAGTATTTTATCCGTTTCTATAGAAATACTGATGTGGCAGCTTGACTTGGTGTGCCTATTTACTCTTATATCATCTACAATAGATTTTTTTGATCCACTAACTAATCTTGTAAATTTATGGATGTACTTATTGTTCCTAAATCCAGAGTTTTAGCACATTTTCCATTTCAAAGAC
>JAVLVB010000214.1:1165510-1230243 GCA_032876305.1 Orestias chungarensis | reverse complement strand
AGCATCATAACCGCTGCTGCCAATCAAACTCATGTTTACACAGATGAGCCTGAGATGCTTCTAATGAACACGTTTCTGTGGTTAAAGAAGCAAACTCATGTTTCATTATGTCAACAGTTTCCTTTAATGCCCAAAAGCAGACAGCAACACATCAAGTTAGGACAAACAGGAGAATATTGGGATTATAAATAATTTAAAATCATTAAAAAAAGATTATTGTTAAGATTATTTCAATAAAGTGCATAATTAAGACCACTGGTTTCAATATGTGAATTCAACCCTTCTTCATCACTAAATCGTAAAAAAAAAAAAAAAAAAAAAAATTATAAAGCTAATTTGGTCTGGATTGTTGTTTGTAACCAACATTCTTAGCAGGTAAAAAACTTCGCAACTACATAAAAAAAGTCTCTGTGGTGATGCTGGTCCATTTTTGATTGGGGTTCTTTGGTTCATTTCATTTTACTTTCCCTCTTTCTTTGGTCTGGATTTGGGTCGGATAGGGATCAAGAGCAGAGCACCCAGGAGAGAACGATAACAGTAAGGCTGGTAAGACCCATCATCAGCCCAAAAAGCAGCAGAAATATGGCCTGTAGAGAAAAAAACAAAAATCACCAGGTAAGCAGAACAAACACCAGGAATTAAATGGTTAACATGCAGGATGGTGCACAGATTTACCCCGATGGAGTCGACGGATATTAGCGGCTGGGTGCTGATTTTAAGGTAGAATAAGCCTGGAAAAACAAACAGCAGGCAGCTGGACATGGTTGATCCTGAAAGTAAAAAAAATAAAGAGGCATGCTTAGAGGTATCGTAGAGCAGATCAAAAAGGCAGTATCTTTATAAACTGTATGGTAAGGAAAGCTTTAATTATCCATAAATGGTGCCGTTTTAGAAGCAACAATCAATAACTCTTTGCTACTTTTAATGTGCGCTGGAAATAGATTCAGCATCAGGCATACACACAGGGGTTGGACAATAAAACTGAAACACCTGTTTAATTTATTAGTATGGAGTAGGACCTCCTTTTACAGCATCAATTTGTCTTGGGAAGGAGATAAAAAAGTTCTGTACAGTGGTCAGAGGGATTTTAAGCGACTCCTCCTGCAGGATAGTGGCCAGGTCATGGCGTGATGCTGGTGGAGGAAAATGTTTCCTGACTCGCTCCTCCCAAAACACCCCAAAGTGGCTCAATAATATTTAGATGTGGTGACTGAGCAGGCCATGGGAGATGTTCAACTTCATGTTCATCAAACCAACCTTCTACCAGTCTTGCTGTGTTATTGGTGCGTTGTCATCCTAAAACACGGCACCGTCTTGAGGATGCAATGTTTGAACCATTGGATGCACATGGTCCTTCAGAATGGCTCGGTAGACCTTGGCAGTGATGCGCACATCTAGCACAAGTATCTGGCCAAGGGAATGCCATGATATGGCAGCCCAAACCATTAGTGATCCACCCCCATGCTTCACTCTGAGCATACAAAGGTCCAAAGGTTTGGCTATAGCAGCCCGGCCGTGTATATTGACCCTGTGGAGCTGTTTTGGTGAAAACAGGAGAGTTAAGGTGCAAATTTAATTCTGCCGTGATTTGGGCAGCCGTTGTTTTATTATTTTTTTAGATACAATCTGGGTTAGCACCCAAACATTCCTTTCAGACAGCTTCCTCTTGTGTCCACTGTAAATCCTGTTGGATGTGGTTCCTCCTGCTTGATGGCATGTTGATATTAACCTGGACACCGTGGCTCTTCTTACATCACGAACACTTGCTGTCTTGGTCACAGATGCGCCAGCAAGACGTGCACCAACAATTTGTCCTCTTTTGAACTCTGGTATGTCCCCCATAATTTTGTGTGCATGAAAATATTTTAAGCAAAACTGAGCTCTTACGCTACTAATTGGACCTTCACACTCTGCTCTTGGTGCAATGTGCAATTAATGAAGATTGGCCACCAGGCTGTTCCAATTTACCCATGAAGGCTCAGTCCCACACTAAAATGATGGGTGTCAGTTTCATTGTCCAACGGCTGTATGTATGTATGTATGTATGTATATATATATATATATATATATATATATATATATATATACACACGTACTTTTATTAACATATTTATAGTATTAAACACGCTTTAAACCCAGAAATCTTTTTACTTAAGCAGTTCAGCTCAGACAACATATTATATATACAATGTTTTTGAAGACTTTTAATGTTTTGGAATAAATAAGATGATCTTAAAAATGTGGTCAAAGTTTTCAGGAATACAGATTCTTGGGTACGTGTAGAGAAGGCCTGAAATTGAACTGTTTGAACCTCGAAAGCTCAGAAATAACCTCATCCCAAGTGTGAGGCACTAATTATTACATACCAACAACTCCATAGACGTTCTTGATATCAGTCACGAAGATGGCCAGCATCAGCACCACACCCAGCAGGAGGAAACCTGACACGACGTGGGTCAGCCAGGAGAACTGCCTGCCTCCGTACAGCAACGCAATCAAAACCTTACGGGCCTGCAGCATTCATGAACATGAGAGTTTCAGCTTAAAAAGTGCTCCCTGTCATATCTAAACTGAAGACGATCCTCAGTAGGAGTGAGTTTGGTGGACGGGGGCAAGCTTGCTGCTCTTACAGGGAAGTGGATGAGCGGCACCGTCAGCAGCACAGAGAGGAGGATGGCCAGCCGGACCGTCATGACCATGACGTCCCGCGGCAGGCACACACCGAAGCCAAGCTGCAGCTCAGACTTTACATGACCTGAAAGCACAATAACAATTAAAAACCAAAGACAGAGGAGGACTTATCTAACAAGGAATCTCCATTGAGGCTTACTATAGAAGGTGAGGTATCCAAACAGCGCGGAAATTAAATATAGCAGGAAGCTGAGGCAGATGCTGATGTTTGCGACATCCTGCATCCTGGCTTTGGTTGGTCTGAAAGCAAGAAGTCACTTGGTGAGTGCTGTAGTCGCTATCATGGGGTTCTGAGACATGTTAATTTCTTCCGGCTAACCGCTTCAGTTCGCAGTAGATGGGCAGGATGGCTGTGTGGCACAGAGAGGAGAAGGCCATGGTGGGGATGACGTAGGAACTCTTCAACAAAAAGGAACGGCACCCTGTTAGACGCTGGAAAACCCTTTAGACTGTGGCTTACAAAATGTTTGTTCATGGACTCTTTTGCATAAAAACATGTGTCTAGATGTACAAATTTACTAGAAAAGGCTTGCCACTTTTATTTACAGTGAAATGTGATCCTATAAAGATTTGACTCATACTTATTGCAAAGCTCTATAACTCAGTGAGCTGCACGTTTGGCTTTGGCGTGCAATATAAATGTGTGAGGGATATTTGCTGCTTGACTTCCGCATAAAAACCAGCTGTCATAGGTGAGAGTGCGACATGTCAGCAGAGTGGAACCCAGGGCATTCAGCAACTCAAACTGCCCTTTTACACAGTTTTAATAGTTTTAATTTATACGCACCTTAATGGAGAGGACAAAGAGTTTGGGCGTACAATCACCATCAGGTACGCTTGACAACTAAAAAGAGAGAGATTTTATACATAAAATACAAACAAATTCTCACCATTTGCCTTCACATCTGACGGAAAGACATAAAAATAATCAAAATAAGTTAGCTCACGCTCAGTATCAGGTTGTAGCTTGGTGACCGTGATAAATTCTGAAAATAAATGCAACTGATTGTTATGGAACAAAAATGTTTGTAAACATGGTCCATTTGTACATGAACCTTACAGAATAGTAAAACTATTTTATTAAATTTAAGTGAAAAAACTGTTCGTGTTCACCTTTTCCGAGTCTGAAAGCGTTGTAATGTTGTGAGGCAGCAGACATGGGTTGGACCATTTCTTCACCACAACCTAGAAACAAAACAATGAAGCAGAATGTCAACATTTGAGGAGCTACAGCCAACAGAGGTTTAAGGGTTTGGGTCAGAACTCACTACAACTGTGAAATACAGCATGAAGATGAAGGCGAGGCCACTGGTGTAACCCAGGAATCCTTTGGTGTGTGGGAAAGAGAGAGAGAGATCCAATAAGATGGAGTGATTTAAAACAGATAAAATTGGAAAAAACACAATTCATTGTCTGGAAAACTTACCAATTTTTGGCAACATTGCTAAAGGGACAACAACACCAAACGTTACAATGATGACAAGCAGCCTGCCATCTAAATACCAGGCGTTTCTGTGAAAACACAAGAGGTAAAAGATTAAGAGTCAAGATTTTCTGACAAAAAAAATTAAAGGAACTTAATTGTATGATTATGATAATGGGGATTATAAAATATAATGAACAAAAGCGTACATTTTACATGACACCACTCTTTAATTAATTGCTTTCGTAATAAACCTCATAAAAATTAAAAATACGTATATTGAGAATGAATGAACCCACCCTGTGTTTCCTGCTTGCATGAGGCTGCTGATGGCTGCAGGGAGCTCTGACTTCAGGATGAACAAGTAAGATGACATGACTGAAAGTAAAAAGAAAAAAATGTCTTCACAAAATATAACTCACAAACAAAAACAAGTACAGAATTACAGTAATTAATTAATTATTTATTTTTTACCAAGATAGGGCCTGAATGGCGCTACAAGCAGCTCTCTGCAGTCATGTGAGTGTTTAAAGGAAACAGAGGGAGCTACCACAACATGGGTGGGTAACACTGGGAATTCCACACCAAAGCCAATAGTTTCAATTAGCAGACAAAACACAGATCTTCATATTGCTGTGGAGCAGTCAGAGTGGGAAATCAGGTGAGGAAGCAGGAGGGAGAAGGAGGAATGGTAACGGTAATGATCTCTGACGCTAATCCAGGTACTTCCATCCTTTCTCCAACTGGAAAGGAAACTGGATACTTCCATTTCCCTACAGACAGCCAAATGGAAAGAGGATTGGTTCACTTCCTGCAAGTCAGCTCTTAAAAACTGCATCAGGACAGCAGGGAATGGGACAAGGATCTCTAAAAAACGCTTTACATACAGCGGGTGCTCAGCCTTGAATTTAAGGGATTTATGATTTGGAAACCCCGGCAAATGAGAGGCTAGCTGGGACCTTGCTGCCCCGGGGGTGGGTCTTTGACTCGCCTTAAATAATCCCAGCCCTAATCTCTTAGATCCTGTATTTGTTTGTTAAAGAAAATTCCTCCAAAAAGACTCTTGCCCACACAGACACAAGAACTTTCTCTCTCTGAACAACAGCTGCCATTACTGAGCGTTAATATTTGCAACCATTAAAAATCATTTCGGTATTTTATCCGTTTCCATAGAAATACCGATGTGGCAGCTTGACTTGGTGTGCCTATTTACTTGTATATTATCTACAGTAGACATTTTTGATCAACTAACTAATCTAGTAAATTTATGGATGTACTTATTGTTCCTAAATCCAGGGTTCCGCACATTCACCATGTTAAAGCTCACTGTTTTTTAAGACTTTTCAATCCATTTCCTAGTCAATAAATCTGAAGTAATGCACAACGAATGCGCATAACATTATGAAGCTACAAAAGTATGTATGGATGAATGTATGAAATAATAGATACATAATAGTGGTTTAACATTATGAAACAATAGGCAGGACAAGAAGACAGACTGTTACAATAGCATAAACCAGAGGAAACAATTGCGTGGATGATCAAATCCAGATCATCCTTAGAAACTAAAACTACAAAAATATTACTGAGCTGGTGAAAACAGCTCCTTGTGATCTTCTTTGAATGACACTCCAGTGACATCGCTCTGTCAAAGATGACACCCAAAAATTTGATGGTAAAAAATATCAGCAAACTTCTGAATTATTTAAAAATTATCTACACAGAGGAGATAGGTTAGATTCAACAGTGGCAACCTGATATAAAACGGTCTTACGAAAAGTGTTGGCACTAAGAACAAGGCTGAACGCATCATGGCATTCCACAAACAATTTTGAATCAAACATGGAAGAAAACCTTGTGGCAGCAGTCTCAGAGATACTCTAACCTCTGAGACCTAAATTCAGAAGGGCTGAGGTTCAGGGTTAAAAGTATATTTCTGCAATGATTACTTATGTGGACATCCTTTACAGAGACATTGGTAGCAAGAGACTAATCAAAATCATGTAATTAATGGGTACAGCCCTTTTGGTGGGTGGGACATGCTGCTCAAAATTAAAAGTTTTAGGAAATATTAAAAGTTCCAAAGCCTCAGGAGCATTAATCTCATCAACATGAATATTATGAATTAAGGCACAACTCTAACATTTAACCCAAAACTCTGCTGAAATATTCGTGACAGCCTGACAAACATTTTAATTTTGGGTACAAGAACTTTATTGACAGAAATACGAATATGAATGTTAGAGTTGTGCACACATATCTCTGAGAGCTATCTTACACCACAGAATATTAGAAAATTAGATTAGCTAAAAAATCCTCATTGTAAGGTATCGGAAATCAAGGTTACACCTAATAAAAAAGGTAAGTTGGTAAAAATTATTTATTCGCTATTGAAAGGGCATTTAAAAGACCAAGCCAACACAAGTATGATGTCACAATCTTCCTCTTAACAGGGCACAATGGGTATAAGACACTGGGTATGATCACATGGTCCACAGCTGGGGTTGCATTATCACAGCACACTTCAAGGAGAGGAATTAGTGGCAAACACTGGGTGTGTGTTTAACATGGACTGTAGACCTAGAGCAAGATTTCTTCTGTTCCTTGCACGATGGTCAAGAGGGCAGCAAGTAATCAAACAAAAATGAGGATTGTTTGTACTATTTCCAGTCACAAAAAAAATGAAAATCTATAGACTGCTTAATGACAAAAAGAGAGCAATGATCGTACTGTAACTCGGAACAGCAGAAACATATCCAATTGAAAATCTGGCTTAATTGACCACATATATTCCATTAACAATCAGTAAAGGTCTGCATAGGAGGCAAGCAGGTTTACTTTCATTCAGCTGGTTACTGTGAGCACTTCTACAGGATAAGAGGAGAGATAACGCTGACAACTACACAAAACGGCCCTTAAATGAACAAAGAGGATGCTTATTGCCCAACTGTTAAGAAAAGAGACACTGATAATCAACAAACACCAAGTTGAGTTTTCTGTGTGTCAGAAAGTAGCTGGACAGTGTTTCCAACATAAGACAAAACCAGTATCATTTCATTAAGATGCAGGAGAGTTTGGCTGTAAGAGCCACGGTGTGGTCAGTAATTAAGGTCAATTGGCGGCTCAGCCTTTGCCAATGCAGATGAATGTTTACCCAGAGTGAGGCTAATTGCACTCTTAGAAAAGGAGCTGGGGGGGCAGATGCACAATGACGTTCTGGCTCTCTCACTCGAACAGGGCCCCACGCTAGGAAAACAGAAACACATCAGCCGGATCGGCAGTAATCCACTCAGATGAGACACTACAAGAGATCTATGTTAAATTGTTGCTGCAGACATTTACTTTCGTGCCATCATTTAAATTATGTCAAGAAAAGTTTCCCAAGGTTTTCAGAAGGTCAATCGAAGATGCACACTTTGGTTTCTATCAACTATATGTGTGCTGTCATGGTTTTAAAGGCATTAATGACAGTTTTATGGAGAAAACGTCAGTCTTGGCTTTTAACTGAGTTTGAGTGGATCCCAACAAGCTACTCTCCACACACAGGGTGGGAGTGGATTTTACCATCAGTGATCAATTAGGGGAGAAGTCATGTTTCAGGCCCAGGGGAGGGGGTGGAGAGGGCAGTGTTGACAGGGTCAGAGGTTATCAGGGAGTCTAGATAATGGCCTCAAGGTGGCAGTGATGAGAACCTCGGCACAGGATGATCTGATTGCCAGCAGGAGGCAACATCTCCCTCCAAAATAAACAAAAACGTTCCTTCAGCATTCCTCCACACAGTCACAGCAGACTGAACTTTTTTCCATAAAAACCACAAAATCAGTTTATGTCCAGTATGTAGGAAGCAATGTGTGTTATTTGATGTTGACGAGAGGCCATCTTACCACAGATATTTTGGATAAGAATAGCTACCCCAACAAGAACCTGGAGAGAAAAAACAAGCAGAGTAAACTTGAGTGACAACAGGAGGAACCTCAGAGTGACCTTGAAGAACTTACCTTTCCTGGTGTTTTCAAGGCTTTTTCTCCGAGTCCTTCATACGAGTTGATACCTACAGAAAATCCCCATTGATAAAATTTAAACAAATAAATAAATGTGAGTAGTTTAGAATGTAGAGTTTAAAGTTTAAAGAGTAATTTCTGTGATACAGTGATACAAACCCCGGTCCGCAATAAGTAAGCGAAACAGTTTCTCGACCAGGCGCACATTGACCTTTGACAAGGGCAGATGGAACTGAACCTGGAACCTATTGATTGCAAGTCCACTACTCTACCCACAGTCACCCTTGTTTCTTGACACCCTCATCCTTTTAACGTGCTCCATGCCAAAAGTAGGTTAAATCTTTAGAGGTAACCTATGAAGCTTCAAAGTCCATGTTTGGCGATCAGCAAATTTTTATCTCTTTTCCTTCCAGAAGTACAAAGAGATGCGGAGACGGCAGAGGGCTTGACACAACCCCCAAACACCACTGAAGACTGCTTGAAGCTGTTTTGGATTAGTTTTTTTGTTTTCGCTGCTTTTAAACTGGCTGGAGGGTGGCCACCTTGAGCCAGTCCATCCCTAAGTAAGATGAACTATCGTCAACTCTAGCTCTGGATTAGGTCAGTTATGTATGGTAATGGAAGTTTTGAAAAAGGCCAGTCTGGGCAGCGATTGACCACATCATCATTTTCAGTCTCATTCGACCTGCGCAGCTGAGCTTTTCATCAGAGTTTTATGCTTTTTAGCTGCAAAGCTAAATCGGCCTTGGGGTCTAAGCTTTTATGACCTATTGTCGAGCCAAAAAGCTAAGCTGGCTCCAGTGGCTTTTGGCTAGCTACCTGTGAGGCATATTGTCGGATTTTATGACTTTTTTAAGAAACAGCAACATCCTTAGACCCTCTTCTTACCCTACATCCTCACATAGGTGTACAGTAAAAGTTTGTTGCCCCCCTGGTGTTGTTTTTTCAATTGACTACACAGGTGTGGCTAGGGATTATTTTAGTTGTCCCATTTTGTGCTTTGTCTTTATCATTCATGGATTGGGTACATTGTTTTATTTGTTTTTGTTTAGTCATAAACAATTTGTAGATTTTTTTTACAAGCTAGTTTAGACTCTGGACTACATCTCATTTTTCATCCCTAATTGGTTAGGTATAATTTGGCCTCATCAAATTTCCATGCAAACATTGGTATTTAAGCATCATTACATACTTTTTAAGAGTTGTATTTCTTCTTCGTGTGTTTTTATAGTTTGCTGTATTTAATTTTGCTAGTTTCATTCTTTCAACTTTTTCTTTGGAGGTGTGTGTTATTAACTTAGTAAACTTGTTAATTATAGTACTTTGACTGAAAGGTTGAAGTTCTTTGGTAAACTCTTATCAATTGGAAAAAAGTTGTCTGCAATCATTCGATACATCTGTAGTATTTTGCCGTTTAACTTGCTCCCTTCATCGATTGTTATATGAATACTCTATAAGCCTTAGCAGGCACGTAGTCATAAACAATAACTGAACATCAACAATTTTGACTACTTTACTGATAATCAGATTTTGCTCTAGATAAAAACAATAATCTAAATAACCAGTTTTGTTTCAATTGTTTAGTTTTTTCAACAATTATTAAGTTATTATTAGCCAAAATTTGAACAACCAAAGGAAGAGCCATTCAAAGTGTGAAACCTACACCAATCAGCTGAATTTCCATATGATTACATATTTTCATTCTCCTACCGGTTTGGTCGCAAAGCTTCAGTAGCAGATGGATGGAGTATGCTGCCAGGATGGACACGAGTAATAACAGGATGCTGGGAACACAATAACAGAACAGTAACTACTGAGTATTAGACGTTTTTTGAGAGGAAGCACAGTTTGCATGGAGTCTCTCTTACCAAAACCCAACTATTCCTGTGCTGGCCATGGCATAAGCCAGACCCAGTATCCCACTGCCCATGATACCATTCATCAGGTTGAACATAAAGGAGGCGAAGGAGGCTCCAATGGATCTGGTCTGCACTGATCCCTATGCACACAAGAACATAAAAAAATAAATAGCAGGAGAAAACACAAACAGCTGAGAGAGAAGACTGCACAGAGGATTTCCCTTACATTTACATTTATTCATTTAGCAGACGCTTTTTTCCAAAGCGATTTACAAAAAGAGGGTTTAACATTGAACTACTACGCAATTTACCTGCATTATGCCAATAGGGGATTTAACATTAATGATGACACTCATTTACAGCATTAAGGTAAACACAGAAGGCCCAAGTACCATAGACTTAGTGCTAACTAATATCAGGGGGGGTAATAAGTGCTTTCAAATCTTTCAGGGCAATAGATACTCTTGGAAGAGCTGGGTCTTCAAGGATTTCTTGAAGGTGGACAGAGAATCTGATGCTCTGATAGTGCACGTAAGGTCGTTCCACCAGCGAGGAACCGCAAATGAGAAGAGTTTAGATTGACCTGCACGGGGCGTTGGTCACGTTAGTTGGCGCTCCTTGGAGGAACGGAGCGGGCGGGCAGTGACGTAAGGCTTTAAGAGGGTGTTGAGGTAGATGGACGCTGATCCATCAAACACTCTGTGTGCCAGCATTAGTGATTTGAATTTGATGTGTGCAGCTAAGGGAAACCAATGGAGTTCAGTGAAAAAGGGTGCGACATGCGATCGCTTTGGCTGGTTGATAACCAAGCGAGCTGCAGCATTCTGGATCATCTTTAGTGGTCTCACAGCACAGGCTGGAAGACCTGTTACGACGGCGTTGCAGTAGTCAAGGCAGGAAATGACCAAGGTCTGAACTAGGAGCTGTGTCGCATGTTGAGTTAGATATGGCCTAATCTTCCTGATGTTGAAGATTAGGAGCGACACGATCGAGCGACTGAGGCAACCTTATCCCCAAAGGTCAGCTGATCATCGATCATGACGCCCAGGTTTCTTACAACCTTAGTGGGTTCCACAGATACGGAGTCTAACCGGATGCTGATGTTGTGGTGAATACTTTCCTTAGCTGGGATGACAAGCAGTTCAGTTTGGTTCAGTTGGAGGTGGTGATCTTTCATCCATGCAGCTATGTCATTCAGGGAACAACTGGCCCAGAATGACGATGAATGTCATAAAACAACACTGCAGGGGCGAGCAGGATCAGGACTGGCTGTGATTTGAGCTGCTGGCTGGAGGACAGCTGCATGAGCTCAGGATAAGAAGAGCTCCCCAAATTGCTTGACCTCTCTAATAGAGGATATCCTGGACAGAACAAGTGGCAGTCTTAACTTTTTGTCACAACATACTTGGATTTACTGGCAAGCAGCTCGATCAGATTCACCCTGTTATTGCACTGGAAGATAAAATGTGCACTGCAACTATCAAAAGGTCCTGCAGAGTTCAACTCAAACAACAGCAAATACTGACAATGTACTTGCTGTGAGGGGTTTTCAAAACAAGCTCATAGACTTCGTAAGACTGTTGTCAATAGAACATCAATATAAACAAAGATGATAAAGATGGACTGTAGCTATTGATCTTGGCCACTCTTGTTTCACCTGTGAGAAGTGTTGTCAGCAGCGGTCCAACCCTGAAAGGTTAAAGATTGTTTCTTGCTGATACTTGAGTTAATTGATCAGCCATTTTACCGCTTCTATTCTATTTTTTACTAATTTAAACAGAATCAAGTTTAATGTTTGATTCTTATTATTGTCTGAGGTTGGCTCCCATCTGAATCAAGAAGCTTGGTTTTGCAGTACAGTGCTACAATACAATACTTTGTGGGCTAAAATACTTTAGGTGACATGCATTACTGTTGTAAATGTCAGGAACACTTTGAGCAGTTCAATGGATTTTTCCCATCATTATCCCACCCACCCCCACAAACACACAGAAACCTGATAGTGATTTCACTGAACCAGATTAAAAGAGCTATTAAATGGGGTCATTGCATTTATTAAAACAGCAGAGGTGATCTGGCCTAATTGCACCTAATCAAAGCACTTGAGATTTTGGAATATGCCAAAAATATCCTAATGCTTAGCATTTTTAAAGTACAAAACAGTTAATCAGAACTTTTCTTATGTCCACTGCAAACACCCACCTCATCTTAAACAAAGTATGTTATTTTATTATTCAATTTACAGAAAAAAATAATCACACCGGTCTTCTTTTTTTCTTCCAGAACATATAACCATCTGATAAATGCAGGATTTTAACTGGTTATCACTTTGCTGCATCACTACTCACATATAAGATCTTTATAAAGATTTATAACAACATTCCCCTACACTGGAATATACCACAGAACAACTAAAGAGTGTTCATATTTAAACAGTATTACAACTTTTGTTGTTCTGTATTAAATTAAACAGGTTCTGTTCTGTCAAGTACTTGCACAAAAGACAGGAACATTTTTGATTTGACCCGCAGTGGGGAAGCACACACTGTGTCAACAACAAAAAACATAGAAACACGTATTAAAACATTTGTTAAGCAGATAAAATACACAATGAAAATACTACATTGTGATAAATGGAAAATTAAACCTATTGAAAAAACTACTCCTGCAAACATGTATCCTTTTACATTTCTGCAAACACTTAATATTTGCTAATATATGGTCAAAGAAATTAGTTATTATAATTGATCTGATTTTTTACATCGTGAATGTGAAAATATTTTTACGGTTTAATAATTACTGTAAAAAGGCTGAAGGCCTTGGCTTTGATTTGAGTCAAGCTAGAAGTCACATGATGCTTGTTTTAAAATGTTTATTAAGAGCTCAGCTGGAGTCGCTTAACTTGTGAAATAATCTGATAAGAATAAAAAACCGGGGAATCGGAATGCAAGATCTATAAAATGACTATCATTTAAACTCTGCTAAAACATGAAATTATTTGCAATGACTGGTTCAGAATATTTTTATATTAAATATGAGATATATTAGCCGGCATATACTTATTAAACTGATGTCTTTGTCTGGACCTTCTTTTTTCTAAAACACCCCTGATAACTTAATCTTGTAATTGGTCTAGGTGTCTTCTAAAGATTGTTAATAATTAGATTTTATAATTAATACAACTACAAGATGAACACCAATTTAAAGCAAGCAATATAATGATGATGAAGATTGGATCTGGGCAGGATGTTTAAATTAGATAGAAACACTTAATGCAAGAGAAAAATATGCAACAACATCCCATGTTTCCTCTCCATCTCTTCATCACATCTTTAATGGTTAAGAAAAAGAAAAATACCCCCCAATACAATCATAAATCTTCACGTTTTGCTTTGTATTATGCAAAAAAAAAGCTGGTGGTTTTAAAAACAGAGACAAAACAAAACAGCGACTCGCCTACAAACATTGTTGTTATTATTATTATTTCATTTTGCATAGAAGTAGATGGAATAGACAGCGGATGTGGAAAGTAAGCACTCACATTTGCTAACAGTGGAGTCCTGTCACTGACAGCGGATCCTCGTCCAGGGGGTTTGCAGTAAACCTTTGCCTCCTCTTTGCTGCTGAAGCTCATTCTGAACAGACACAAACTCAGACTAGACGTCGCTCTCGGCACTTATGATCCCATCTTCCCCCCCGGAACCTGTTTAAACCCGCCGCTTATCCGCCCGTCAGCTGATTGTTGATGATTGACGTCGGCTCCGTCGCAGTTTTGGCTCGTCACGAGTTTGGGCCAATCAGGACGCAGCGGGTCCTGTCGAATGCGGATGACGTAGCTGAAGCGTGCCTGTGGAGGATGTGGAGGTGAGATTTGTGTTTTCTTATGTATCTGCGTACTTTTTAACTTCAAAGAAGAAATATCAGAATTGTTTTGATTACATTTGTGTTATGATGTGAACTGTCATCATTCTAACTTGTTTAGGGACGATTTCATGCTTTTCTTTAATTAGTTCTGAGGAAAACGTTGTTGCTTAATGCAGTCCTACTATAGAACAAAAACATATTTATACATGAAAGCTTTGCTACCAAGCCTGTAATCATTTAACAGTGTAGAAGAGATGGATTGTACCTGTTTGCTTCAGTCTCTAAGACATAATACATAATAGAGCTGCATTCAAAATTTGTATTAATACAAAACGCATCATTTTGTATCAGACTTTTGTCAGATAAGGTCAAACTTTGCCAAAATACTAACAACACTGTGGGAATGAACAATACACTATGGGTGCAATCACTTATTCTATGTAATGTATTTTTAATAGAATTTTCAGTCAGATTTTTAGTTTAAATGAAGATGTACTGTAAAGTGTTGTTTCAAAAACTATGACCTACATTTTTACAGGTTCCTCTCCAGAACATTTGCTTCTGCTCAAACTAAGAAAACCCTCCGTTGTGGTGCTGAGCGCCAGAGTTTCCTCTTCTCAGACTCAGTCAGTTCCGGGTTGATCGGGTGGACGTCAATGGAGTCCAAATTGTACCAACCTCCTCCAAACGTCCGAGGTATGACCTATCTGGACAAAGACGCCTTCTCACAGACCATTACAGTTCCAGCTCTACAGGTACCAACGGGGGTTTTAAACAAAGTCATAAAGAGTCTGAAGAAATCCACCATCCAGCGTCCAGGTGTGCATCGAGTGGTTCCACACAAAGAGGAGAGCAGCGGTTTCCGGTTGGTCCTTTTGGACCCCCACAGAGTCTCGTCGCCGAGTTCATTCAGTGAGGCGGAGGCGGAGGCCCTCGGGTCGTTTGGGGTCTCCCAGGAGCTGAAGCAATACGAGCTGAAGCTGACCTATGACAACCTGAAGACTGAGGAGGTGCTGGAGGCCGTGCTCCCGCAGGGTCAAGACGTGACCTCAGCATTCAGCCGGGTGGGACACATCGCCCACATGAACCTGAGAGACCACCAGCTGTCGTACAAGAACCTCATAGGTAGGAGGCAGAGAGCGAAGTGGCTCCTAAACAGCAGGAGGTGATGCTTCTTCTAACCCAGGAGTTAAATCCACTCGCAGCCACAAAAAAAATCGTATATACTAGGATTTCTTAAAATTTTTAAAGCTTTCCAATAAACTAAAGAATGTATAAAAGGCTTAAAATTCTAATTTCTTGGGCAAAATGGCTTAAAAGTAAAATCTGTGGGATTTTTTTACTGATTCCCGATTACTGATGGTAATGGCTTTATTTTTTGTCACTTCTTCCAGAAAAACTTACTACAAATTACCACAAATATTTTCAAAATCTGCATTCTTTGAGTTGACCAACATTTAAAGTCCAACTAAATACATGCTTGTAAAACAAGATGGCAAGATCAGTGTGAACTATGGAAACCTTTGGAGGTTTGGGTTTTCAAAAAAAGGTAACGTTACAAAACTGAACATTAGATTTATTGATTGATTTCTGAATGTGTCGCTCAGTCCTGATTTGTATGAGCCCCGATTTCTCCCCTGAGGATGTAAAAAAGGATTTTGGGGGCAACTAAAGGCCTGAAGATGCATTTAAAAAATTTTTTTTTTGCATTAGAAAGACAAGAACCTAAGTTAACTGCTAATGATTTGACCTAATTCTGGGAAAAATCAACAAATCTTAAAAATGTCTGCAAAACAAAGTGTTTATCTAAAATAAATTAAAGAGTACAAAACCCTTGACCTCCTGCTTATCTGGTGTATAAATACGACGTCATACAGAAAACTGTTTCTAATATCCATTATTATCAAATAAGGAAAGACAACATACTGTCTAATACCTTCTAAATAAGGAAAATGGTAAATTAAAATAGCTCCTGGCCTAAAACTGCCTACAAAGCAGCAGATATTTTATTCTCTGAAATGTTTTGCCTTCTAAATATTTCTGTGAGAGGAATTCCCTGAGATTAGGAATAGAAATTGTTTATGTTGTTACAAAATTAGGATTCACCTTTTTGTGTTTGCAGGTCAAGTGATTATGGACAAAAACCCCGGAGTCACATGTGTGGTCAACAAGACGAACGTCATCGACTCAACTTACCGGAACTTCAAGATGGAGGTGCTGGCTGGGGAGGAAAACATGCTCGCCAAAGTACGGATTGTTTTTTTAAATATTCATGATTCCCACATAGAGCAGTCTGTGTATTTATGTTGACTTTATTTATATAGAACAGAGGTGCAAAAATTGCCATAAACCCCAGTTAAATCATTAACTGGCTGTAATAAATCAAATTTCATTTTAACAAGTATGTTTACTGTCTGACATCACTACTACAACATGAGCTGCATTCACACAACAGGGAAGTCAGACCCAAATTAGATTCTTTTTAACCGTGTTTGACTGTTTTACGGACAAATTGAACAATCGAATTATCTCTTCACCCACAAAATAATCTAAATTGTGCCACTCAAAAGCACCGTATTTGTTTTAGAATTCAGATATACCTTGATATTTATCTGCATATTATGTTTATGCTCAGTTATGTGTAAATTTTAGCTTGTTTTACTCAAGTGTATTTTTTTTTTGCTTTGTTCTAGAGATTTAAAGTTTGAGGACACGCGATTTCATTCGCAATGTACAATGTGCAATGTATGGTTACATAGTTGATTGACTATAAAGTTGACTTTGACTTCTAGCCAATAGTTTTTAAAGCATCTTCAGTCTGAACGTTTATGTCGTGTTTTATCCGACTTTTACCTCATTGGCATGAGACGTGTCATTATTCTGCTCCAGAAAAAGCCAGATGTGGTAAATTTGGACTGCTTTTGCTTTTTGCTCAGCTTCCTTCACCTTATGATCTTGTGATGATACAGTTGGCTTTCTTTGCTCAACAATTTAAAGTAAAATCCAAACGAACAGTAAACATTGCTCGGCTGATGACTTTTGTGCTTTAGGGTCATAAAACGGCTCACAGAGAATTCTGATGTTGGCTGCATTCAATTCATACCATTAACCAACAGGCAAAAACAAATGTTGTGTGAACATAAGACCTTCAAAAGGAAGCTCATGGTCTAAAATGTCAGTTATTGCTGCTAATGGTAGCAGTGAGTTATTAGCCATTACTTTTTCATGTAGGGACATGTTCATTTGTATAGCTCCATTAAATTGCTTTTTCCCAGACCTGCAAAAAAAAAACAAATCTCTTCTTTGTGTGCTTTCATGTCTTAACGGCTCGTCATCTGTCACTGCAGGTGAAGGAAAACGGCGTGACCTACGAGTTTGACTTTTCCCGCGTCTACTGGAACCCCCGGCTGAGCACGGAGCACCAGCGTGTAGTGCAGCTGGTTAAACGCGGCGACACCGTGTTCGACGTGTTTGCCGGCGTCGGACCCTTTGCCATCCCGGCTGCACGCTGCGGCGCCGACGTTCTGGCCAACGATCTCAACCCGGAGTCGTACAGATGGCTGCGGCACAACTGCAAACTCAACAAGGTTGAACGCAGAGTGCAGACCTTCAATCTGGACGGCAGAGACTTCATCCGCGGCCCTTTGAAGCAGGAACTGCCTTCTCTGATGAAGGGGGAATGTGCAGTTCATGTCGTCATGAACCTGCCGGCGCTGGCTCTGGAGTTCCTGGATGCTTTCCGGGATCTCCTGCAGCCAGAGCCTCCCTGTGAGCAGAACCTGCCCACAGTGCACTGCTATGGCTTCTCTAAAGAGGAGAACCCGGAGGCGGACATGGTGGAGAGGGCTTCCCGCAGCCTCGGGTTCCCACTGCAGAACAAGTGCTCTGTGCATTTCGTGCGTAACGTAGCGCCCAACAAGGACATGATGTGTGTCAGCTTCAGGGTCCCTAAGGAGGTCCTTTTCTGCAGCAGTGAAGCAAAAACAGGTGAGAAACGACTCTCAATGCACCACACTTCTGAAGATTTGAGGGCAAGAAACAACTTTTCAGCCCCTTTGTTCGCTCATGTTTGTAGATTTCTTTAGTTTGAATTAACTTTTTAAATATAAAATGGCACAAAGGGATAGTAAACCACTACATGTTAACGTAAACTTTGTGAGTTTTTTTTACTGCTTTGAATGTTGGTCTGTGTTAGCACAGTGCTTCTAGAATCACTGTAGCACTCAGAAACTGGACCGACCAATTTTTATTAGAATATTAGCTCCGATTGTAGATACAGACAAGTTTAGATGGTCATCTTATCCTTACTGCAGCTGAACCATGGTTTAACAGAAATACTTGGATTATGTTCCTTTGTCCTTCCCATTTTGAAGAGTGTAACGTTATGTTTATTCCCCTTAGAAATGTGCTATTTGCAAAACGGATCAACTTATTTGTAATGATTACGAAAAAAAAGCCTTAGTTGCATTTATTTGTAGTGATAAAATACGTTTTGTACCATTTGTTTAGTTAAGAAATATTTTTCTCAACTTTTTTTTTTGCTTTTTTCTCTCAACTTTGTGGGGTTTTTTTTGGTACAAATACAGAAGGCAAATGTGATCCATATCTTCCAACACTGAACAGCTCATTTCCACTATTTTCACTAATAATAATTTTTGCCACTTTCATACGTGGTTTTCTAGGCGTCCGAACAGTCCAGCAGAAACCTTTTCGACTTTGTTTTTTGTCATCAACGTGAGGCATGCATTATGATTTTGCACCACAAGAAGCCAGATGTGGAAAGCCTGACGTGAACAATGGCCGAAGCAAGCAGTGCTGCGTATTTTTTTTAAATATGTTCTTAGCTTCCTACATTTTGTTCTCATCTTGTGACAATACAGTCGGCTCCCGTCGCTTATCAACTTCATCCATCCAAAGACGGCTGCAAAATATTACGCCACTGGGGGACGTCCACGTTCTCCTTCTGCACACCCAGAAGTCTGACGGTGGTCACATTATATTAATAGGAACGAACATAAAAACTAATTGAATATCTAAGACTAGGCGTGAGATTTTGACCCTGGTATAAAGCTGTGTCTAACTTTCAATTAATTAATGAATGCCTTATTTAAAGTTTTCTGTTTTTGTGCCGTGGTTAGTTGTTAATGTTGAACTTTGTATTATCTGTGTTCATAGAACCGTCTGAGGAACCGGCCCCAAAGAGACCGAAGTGTGAAGACACGCCAAGTTTAACGTGATTTTACATCAGCATGTCTTTCGTTTTTTTCTTTACTCTGTATAATGATATTTTTCCATCATTTTAGGACTTTAAACAATATTTGCTTTTTATGCCCTTAACGTTGTCATTTCATTTTTAAATAAACATACTGAAAAATCTTTTTTCTGATTTTATTTTAGAAAATATCATTAACAGTAAACAAAATCTACACAAATCAATTAAAGTCAGTCAACATTGACAACACAGTGTTGGCAAAGTTTTGTTTAAGTCCATTCAGACAGGAGGAGGGAGGTGGGGTGTATTCAGCCTTTTAGAGGGAACAGCCCACTGAAAGCATCCTGGATGGCTCGGTAACACGCCAGGGCTGAGGTGTAACCTCCGGCCGCGTCCTGTGGCAGGGCCGAACGGACGTGGTTCAGATACCTGAGGAGACAGGAGATGACGTAGTTCAACTTTAATTAGTCAAACCCACCTCCATTTTCTTTATAAAGCAATATAAAAGCAGAAGATTTGACAAAGTGCTGCAAAAAAAAGTCTGATAAAAATCAAGAACTAAACAAATATGTCAATGCTTTCCAGGGTTTTTAAAATTTGTCAGTTTTTGGACTGTTTTGGACCATTTCAGGCCACCAAAGGCAGAAAACAGTAACAGCTCTTTAAGCACCTTTAAACGCATCGTTACGACCCTGAATGGTTACGCTGAACTGTAGAAATTGAGCGATTAAAGGTTTTTTTCTTTTTTTTTTGCCCAAAAACTTAAAGTACAAGGACGTAAGAGCATCCTTAACTATACAAAACATCAAACCCTGTAAAATAATCAGCAGTACAAACTTGTAAAGCTTCAGAAACCGACATAGGGGAAGAGAAGAAACGCGTTAAAAGTGTGACCTTAAACTAAAACCAGTTTTATATTCCAAGTTACAGATCAGAAGTTATGCAGACTTAGCTATTTTTTTTTTATTGATTAGTTTTGTCCCTGTGAAGACATTTATGATATTGATATGGCTTAAAAATAAAATAAGTCAGTTATGGATGACGTTGCAAAGTAATGTAAATGTACAGCCTATGTTGAAAAGCTCATGTTGCTTATCTGGTTTGGGGGGAAATTCTTGTGAATCTTTTTTTTAATTATTATTAGTATAATTTTTGTTTATATATTTTATTCTTGATTCCTTTCTGTCTGAAATCCTTGGAAATCTTAAAATCAACTATTTTGGTCAAAAATCTTGTGGTAATACTGGATTCTGACCTGAACTTCAACAGCCACATTAAATCAGTAACATCAGCAGCCTTTTACCATCTTAAAAACATTGCCAGAATCAGAGGAATAGTCTCTAAACCACACCTAGAAAGACTTATCCATGCTTTTATCTCTAGCAGGTTAGACTACTGTAACAGCCTGCTCACTGGGCTTTCTAAACAAGCCTTAAGACGGCTTCAGAACATCCAGAATGCTGCTGCACGAGTTCTGACCAAAACCAGGAAATATGACCACATTAGTCCAGTCCTCAAGTCTCTGCACTGGCTTCCTGTCACTCAAAGAACAAACTTTAAAACAGCCTTGCTTGTGTACAAGACTCTTCATGGTTTAGCCCCAAAGTACATATCTGACATGTTAGAGCCATATGAACCAGCCAGGACTCTGAGAACCTCAGTTAGTGGCCACCTGCTGATGCCCAGAGTCAGGACCAAACAAGGGGAGGCTTCATTCCAGTTTTATGCTCCTAAAATCTGGAACAGTCTTCCTGAAGAGGTTAGACAGGTTTCAACTCTGCTGTTGTTTAAATCCAGGCTGAAAACAGCCTTATTTAACTGTGCATATAGCAACTGAAAATATTATTACTATTATTAATATTTTATTTTTATTTTATTTCTTTTAAATTTAAAGCTGATTTTATTGTTTCATTTTCTGATCTTTTTTCCTATGTAAAGCACTTTGAATTGTCTTGTACACGAAAATGTGCTATACAAATAAACTTGCCTTGCCTATTTTAGAATCGGTAAATAACAAAAATTGCCTCATGGGGAGACTTATTCCTAGATTTGACATGGCCAGCAAGTTTTTAATTTGTTTGACGATATGAAACATTTAATCATAAAGCCTATGCAAAACCAACTGGAAAACAGAAACACTTTAAAACCCATGCATTGGCTAAGTTCAAATAAAGTAGTATAATAACAAAAAACTTGAAACCCATTTTTATATATTGTTCGTTTGAATCAACGCGGCCTTGCGTCTTTCCAAGTCTGCATCTGATTTGACGATCAAATCGGCCAGCTGCAGCCGCAGCTGATCAAAGTCAGAACCACGCATGATCCACTTCCCAGACATGGCTGATGTAAGCATCATTGTGAAATTCCTGAAAAGTTTAAATATTTTTGTATATTTTTTTTGCTTCGATATACAATCCGATGTAAACGTTTTACTTTCTACTCAAATGCATACAAGTTGTATTTCTACTGATGTGGGTAAGACTGAAATTGTTCTGTTCGGTTTTTTTTTTTAAAGTTTATTTTCATAGTAAATATTTTGTTAAAAAAAGAATAAAATAATAAATATATATAGAAAAACAAAGAGGTTAAATAAGTGTACTTCTACCTACCTCCATTTTCAAATTAATGGTTATGCTAGTGTGCATCATTCCTTCTGAAGATTTTGTTTAGAATTAAAAACAAATCTAATAAATAAATGAAAAACCTACAGATGATTTAGGGATAAACATCCAAAACAACTAATCTGGCAGTGTGATGAAATCATTCCTGGAAACAAGAAAACGAGTAATTCCTGATAGATTTATCGATCCTTAGCCTACACTTTTTAAATGTCTTTAGCTTTCCATGTACTGACAGATATGTCCGGCCAAAGCTGCTTTTTAAAAAAAATTCAGGCCAAAGCAGACAAACAGTGGAGCTGTAATGGGAACCCAGTTTAATTGCTCTTGTCTTCACCGTCTTTGTATAACAAAGCTGAAAAAGTTGCATCCTAAAGCAACTTAGACAACATGTTTGTCTTTTCTCATAATGTCGCCCCCATCTGAACCCTCCGTCTGGCGTTTCTCCGGCAGACATCTCCAGTCTGGCTTTTGTGGCCTCTGTGAACTGAGGACGCTTCAGAGTGGCAGTACCGTGTGATTTCTGGACTCATTCAAGCTACTTCAAGGGGAGTTTAACCCAACACCTGCTGCAAAGACAAAAACTAAAAACTAAGATGCTGAAAAGTTAAAACGAAACCAATCAGATCAGACCATTCCTCACCCACAAGAGAAACAACACAGCAGCCCCAGTGATTAATAATAACTTCATTAGGCCCACACTGCAGTAGCCTGTCCTTCAGAGCACTTGAGGGAGGCCTTCTCATATGGCTTCCTGCATCAGATGAGTGCTATCTATTGATTATATTGTACCGGGCCTTTTTAATGGTGAAAAAAGTGGGCTATTTACGGCCCGCCTAAGTCTGCTCTTCCTGCTAATGTAATCCCCAAGCTACTCATGTGGTCATTCCTTCCAAGAAAGCTGAGAGCTCTGTGTAACTTTATACCTGCAAGCCCCTGAGGAGAGGGAGAGCCAGAGGAGAGCGTGAAGGAGAGGAAGAGTGCTGTAGACGTGTGGGAGTGTGTGTGTGGAGATGATGAAGAGCATGAGGTGAAATCATCTTTATAAACCGACCCTGTCCGAGGCGCTCTCGCCCAGAACAGCAGAGTTTAGCTTCGGTTCTGCTCCATTAACTCAGCGCCTCTATCTGCGTCTTCCAGTAAAGCGAGGCGCGGAGCGGTTTCTGATTGTAGATGAAGCCGAACAATAAAGCAAACTCTTTCATGCTCGACTGCATCGTGCAGTGGTGATAAAATGATGTGTAGATAGAACCCGGAGTGCCGTTCAGGGGGTAAAAGTTAACACAGATCAAAAGCTGCCTTACAATCAGTGCTCAGGATCTTTGTTTTGGCATAGTGGCCTTACATTTGGCCCTAACAGTTCTGTTACCACTCCTGAAACAAAAATCAACTGTCCACATTCACCAACATCCTCCTGAATCTGCAATAGATGTTCATTTCCGGCTTTTAGTAGCAGTCAGTAGACCAACATCGCTGTTATTAATCAAACATCCTAGAAAAATAACAAAATTGTAAAAAAAAATAAAGAGGAAAAACTAAAAGACAAAAGAAAGGTTGTCACTTAACCTAGCGCTCTCCGAGTGAGTTTTGTAGATTATAGTGTGAGATGATCAATCGTTTAGCTACAGACTAGCATAGCCTTCATTTCAAGAGCATTAATCCGTTAAGGTAAGTGTTTAGATAAATATTCGTACTCTGTGCCTGTTCCCGTCTCTTGTACCACAGTTAACAGCAGCTGATATGGTAATTCTGACTTTACGATTCTGAAAAGTCTAAAGTTCGACTTCTCGCTGTTTTTCTAACGCCGACCCTGGGCTCGACTATGGCCGCTCCTGGCATCGACGTTGGTAAGCTGCGGTGGAACAACGAAATGCAGACTACTTCTTCATCGCAAATAGTCAATGGCAGAGCTTCATTATAGTGTAGCAGCAGTCTGTTTTCCTAGAGAGCAAACTAAAAGAGCTGCGAGCTTCGACACCCGGGGTAAAAGGAACCCGCCATGACTCCCATATTAGCGTAACTCCCCTTCTCCCTAAACAAGGTGAGCAACGCTGTGTTTAATGACATTAGCATCAGAGAGTCTATGGAGATTTCTCTGCCTCTAATGCTCTTTTCACCATTAGACCAGAAAATATTTAGCACTGACAGAAATTAAAACATTGTATTACAAAATAATTTAAAAAACAGCCTAGTGTCTGGCATGCAACCTGGAAAGTTAAAGCAGCGAGAATCCAGATATGTGTTGCTTCTTTCCTCTCTTATTTGTCTCCTTGTGGTCTCCCAGATTCAGTTACCAAAATAAAACTACAAAACAATTAGATCGACGCCCCTGGATAGATGCAACCCTGAAACCGCCGCATCCCTGTCCTGTGTGCCTCAACCCTCCCCACCACCTCCTCCTCCTCCCATCACTGCGATCTCTGGATCTCTCTTTCCCCTCCAAAGACCCGACTGCCTTTTGTTCATGAGGCCCTGAAACCTAAGACGTTTGGGCTGGTAACATCTTTCACTCTCCAGGCCCCACTGGAGCATTAGCTGCAACCCGATACGGGTCTTTTGAAAGCTTTGTATTATTGGGTAAATATGGGTCACTTTGCTGCGGCCCGGGATGTCGCTCCGGGGGGTTGGGGGGTGGGTGGGTTCTGGGCTGGAAACGACGAGCGCAGGTGATGAAGGCGACTGAACCACTCGGGCTGTTTGTGCATCGGACTGAAACGGGCACAAGAGAGTCGAACGGAACAGGTGTCTTTGTTTTTCTTCTGATTTCTGGGTATCAGCAACAGAATTAATTAATTTCCTTAATTTACACTGAAAACCAAGAGTTTAGATCAACTGCATTTTGCCTGTTAAGGCCAGTTAGTTCGTTTTTAGATTTTCTTTTGTTAGTTTCTGTCTACGAACCACAGAATTAAAGCAAAATAGCAGTGAAGATGTTTTCTAAAGCGGATAAGACTCATTCAATGAGCTGCATGTGGTCGAAACAACTTCTGACCAATTGACCAATGTTTTAAAATATAAAAGCAATAAATTCATGCTAGATTCAGTCATTTGTCTTTCGTTATCTAATACATACCAAACATTTCCGCGAAGAATGGCACACGTATTAAAATTGTTTTTAACTTTACGTTGATGAAAGCACATCAAGTTATTTTATTAAGGCTGTTAGGATTTCTTCTTTATGAACAATAAACAATAATGTTGAACAATAAAATTGTTTTTCTTCAACTAATAAATTAATAGCAGTTACTGTAAAAAATATGCTAATTTGTATCATGTAACTTGTATGGCTTATAGGGCAAAAAATGACTCATCTAGTTGTAAAAGTTTATTACCATTGCCTTAACTCTTAGATATATCTCCAGTGGGCTGATAAAAGATAAAACTTTTAATTTGACCTTAAAGAAACACTAAAGAGGTTTTGGTTTTGGTCAATTTTGGCGGCCAGTGTGGACAAAAGTGGTAGTGTTTTTCCTGAAGAAGACTGCCTTTCCCATGAGCACCAGCACATAGCGTCGCAAAATCCTGATCTCCTAATCGACTGCAGTTGGACTGAAGTACATTTCTGTTCCCAGTTTCTGTGTGAACGATGAATAGCGAAGAGGTGATGAATCTAATTGTGGCGAATCAATGTCAGATGATGATATTGAAAATAAGAAACTGGGGACGTAAAAGCAGTCAGCACATTTGTAGTTGTTTTGTGTGGCAGGGTTCCTGCCACCCTCCTCAAAATTACTTAGTCCCGGTTAAAGCGATACGGACCCCCTCGGGCCATGACAGAGGTGTCATTCAATAAGTTGTAAGTCGACCTCTAATCACAAAAGTTATGAAAGTATTTTATAAAAGGTTGAAAATTTACTTAGTGTTGCTTTAATGTATAGCCTGATAAAAGCCGCATCATGCTGTGTGGGTGTTTTGTTGCAGGAGGAACTGGTGCACCTTATATGAAAAGAAAATCATATGAGTCTTTTACATTGACACTGACTGTAAAATATAGAAAATAGATGGAGCTAAATAAGGTTGTGAGAGGCTTGCAAAATACCCAAAACTTCGGATTCCAGTCATATATTTTAAAAAGGAATTTTAAAAACCAGTGAATAGAGGGAAAATGTGTTTCTATACTTCACTCTATAGCTGCTCCATGCCTTCTTACTCAACACTAAATACCTGGGAAGTATTTCCTGCCAGTGCTAATAACAGCCACAGATTTTCTCAACTAGACTATGAAAGTATGCCCCCACTCCCACTGCCTGGGAAACGCATCTAAACCCCGTCTCTAATTCAAAGTGAAAGGATAAGTGGCAAAATGTTCCGGCGGGTTCAGTATGATTTCCAGCTGAGAACGTGCGGCTTCTCTTTGTAATTGTGCGCAGCGACGCTGCAGTGGGACACGAACTGTTTGGGTTTTCTGATGATGAACAGTAAGAAGGTTTCAGACGGGACCCAGAAGATGTGGACGAGCTGAACTGGACCGTTCTGTCTAGACCACATTGTGTTGTCTGGAGGTAGATGAAGAATGGCTGTGGAAGTCTAGGTGAGATTGAAAGAAAATAAGCCAGTAATGCCGCAGCAGCTATTCCAACAAGCAGACACTTAATCAGCATGCAAACCCCAGAAAAGGCGTCCTGAGCAGCCATCGGACCGACTTTTTAACAAAAGAACCAGAGCTTGTGGTTTCATCTGTTTTATGCTTTAGGTTTTTATGTGGTCATTCACAATAAAGTAAGTTTAAAGAATCTAACCTAGCTTTTTATTATTTTTACAGTCCCTTGATCACTTCTCATCATGCTACAACCACAAACTTTAACATACTCTTATTTCACAATGGTCTCATGTGATTACACAATTATTAAATAAATTATTAAATAAAATCCACCTGTTTAATTTAATGCAAAATTATAAAAGAAGAAAATAAACGCATTTAAACTGTAGAAAAGCTGCTGAGATGGCAGCTCAGGGGACATTTTTAGCCGTTAACTCCACAGATCTGGCCTTCTTGATGGTAACAGAACAGCAAATGTTGGTGGAACGAGATAAGAACTCCTGTTTGTAGTTTTCTTCAAGTCAAGATGGGAAAACATGAGGATCTTGTCAGATGAGACCAAGTTTAACTTTCTTTCTTTATCTAACTTTCTGCATACATGAAAATAGCTCTGTTTAGAGGAAACAACGCGCAGAACCACAAATACATACTTTACTGTGAATGAGTATCAATACTGCAGCACATTTTAGGTTAGTATTTCTAGCTTTTCTAGTTTTTAGCATAATGGCTTCTTCCTCAATGAATGGCCTTTCAATCCATATCAGTACACTTCGGATAACGACACTTTCTTACAAGTTTCAGCCATTATCTTCTCAAGGATTTTTCAAGTTATGAGGTTGAATTTGCAAATTTTAAACCACAACAACCTCCTATCTGGGACATAGAGTCGAAACTATCAATGCGGGGTCATGCGGTTGGTGTTCGCAAACAGAGGACACACATGGCAGAGAGGAACTATTATACGTTTAAAAGTTCGGAAGAGGAGATAAAAAGATTGATGAGCTGGAAAATTTCACTTTACTTTCACAATTGAAAGCCAAATAAATACATAAATAAATAAAGTCAAGTACTCAGAGCGAATACATGACAAAGCTATCTTAACAGATATGCCCACGAAAGTCTGACCAATAACACAGTTTCACATTCAGAGGTAGGGACTGCAACAAGAAGGCGCATACGACGAGATCCGAAGAATAAAATGACACAGTTCTCTTCATGAAAACGCGACGAAACAGAAGCAATGTTGATGGTTGAGCTTGACCAAGCAGAGCCCTTTATTCTGGCATCGGCAGGCACCTGGAAAGTGTACAGGCCCACAATATTCTTATCTTTGCTGATGTCTACAGGATGTTCTGCAGGGTGGCGGTTTGCCTGACTGTGTTGCCTTAAGATCTGACTCAAGTAACCAATCAGATGCTTATAGATCTCTGATGTCTTCAGTAGGGTTTAAAATACCCAATTAGCCTAATAGTCATGTTTTTGTACTGTGGGAGGTAGCCTGAATACACGGAGAAAACCCATGCATGCACAGGGAGGTAATAATTTCACTGTAAATATTGTTATATAGGAACATAATTTAATAAAATATGTTGGTAATCCCAAAGGATTTAAAATTAAAGAAAGCATACAGTGTATGTAAACGTCTTGTTTTAACTGTATGCATATTAAAACAACTGTAGAAATTAATGCACAGCGAGGATGAGTGACGGACACAGAGAGGAGTATCTATATGAAAAATGCTTTATCTGTTTAAAAACCGAGTCATAGCTCTGTTGCACGACTTCATGAATGCCCGGAAATCTTCCCTTAACGCTGAACGTTGCAGCACCAACTGATGATTCCTGGCCTGGGAATGATAGGAGCTGGAGGGAGGAGGGAGCCACACACCTGCCAGATGATTTGTCATTATAGAGGGGGTCAGCACTCAGCTGTCACCCCCTAATCACCCATCCTACCCCTTAAGTCACCCCCTCCTGTACCCACTAAACTCCAGTCCTCCCCGAACACCCCCTGCATTCCTCAGGCAGCTCCAGTTTCACTCCATCTGCCCTTCCTTGCTGAACTCCAAAACCGAGAGAAAATGTAGCCCTGTGAGAGAAGACGGCGAGCCGAGTCCACTGTTTGGATGAGCGATGTGGGCTGAGGCTCCCTGTGTGCAAATCTCCGCCTCTCGGTTGTTTATCTAAAGGCAGGGCTGTTCATGTCAATAACCGAAGTGAGCTGGTAAAGCAGAATTTCACCAGGACAGAAAATGTAGCTGCAATCCAGGCTTCTCCGCCACCCCTCCCCTTCTGTGGGCAAGCCAAACACAGATAACTCTCACAGGTATACTATATCGTTCAACAGCAGTCTTTCAGCACGGCGGGTCACGGGTCACACTCTTTTCCGCTGAACGCTGCCTCCTCTGGGACACGGAGTGTGTGAGAGGGATCCTCAGCCCACTGTCCACCAGATTATCTCAAGTTGTTCCCCGTGAGTGTGCTTGAGAGGGGGGCCTCAGTGCGCTTACATCACATCCCCACTTCTCCTTCTCCATTATCGTGTTTCTTCTCATCACCGCTAACAATCTAATGCTCTGCAAGGTGGTAAGGCAGGCTAGCATTGCCGACTGGAGGAGAGAACATGTTGAAAGTGTTAACAGAATGCAAGACTCGACATTAACACTCACAGAAGTACTCTGATTCAGAGCGACGGAGGATCTATAAGGAGCCACCTTGTTGGTATTTTGGATTAATTAGAGGTCTGCTTTCACTGTTTATGAATGCCCTGACTGCAGATAAGGGATCCAGTTCACTTCCTGGTCCCGGCGTCACCTGCCAGCACTCATTCATTGCTATTGTGTCCCTGCCCTGCAGCTGACTTGTGTCGCCTGGTGGGGGCAGTAGAGGCTGGCTGTAATGCTGAACAGGCACCTAACAAGCTCCTGACCGACAGCTTCCTTCTTTCATCTGCCGAGCTGCCACTAGATAATGCAAGTGGGTAGATAACGACATGACATCAGCGCCTTCCGTCAACCAACTGGGGCTGCACACAATAGAAGGACATATGCTGACCAGTGGCTGCCAAGACGCACATGCATGTATGTATGTGGGGCCTGACAGGTTGGTAACATTCTGGGAACAAAGCAGGTATCAGTTTTTTAAAGAAAAGCCAAAGAGCTTTTTAATCAGGTGGGGAAAGGCAGCCACAAGAACAAAAGATATCAAGCATTAAAGCGCCACTATTCATACATTAGACAATTTAAGTACTCCCTACGGTTAGGCCCCTCATGACAGCCGTTTGTTTTGTTTCAGGCAGTTTGTAAGAGCGAAAACGAGCCAGCTAATCCCCCCTGAACTTAACCGAGCCCTTAGTCCGGAGGGGCGAGGAGCAAAGAAGGCATGGAGTTCCAGTCTGTTTACGTTCGTGGCTATGACGCACACACCAAGAGTAACACATGCTTTTCCTGCGTGCATGCATCGTTCTGCACACCCACAAGCTTACAATCATAGTCTCGATAGTAGTCCGGTGCAGACATCTTCACATATTTGAGCTAAAATAGTCTTGAGGCATCAAGCCATGCTTACAGGATGGAGATGCAAATAAATCAGGACCCAGGGTGGAGAGTTCGCCACAGTCCACCTGCTATCTCTATCACTGGGCTTGGTCTGGGAGAGTACTGGTCCATCTAGCAAGACCTGGTTTTGAGTCTCCCACAGTTAGCTGCTCGCTCTTTAGGTCAAAAATGACTCGCCCACGAGTAAAAAGCTTCCAGTCGACTACAGAGAGAGCTTATTTTGACTCATGCTTCAAGAGAAAAATCAATATTTGCAAAGATCTATGGGAGGGAAAACAATAGTGATGTGGCTTCCACCAGGCTGGTCTGTTAATGGTCTGTTTACTGAGACAGACGGGATAATGGGATGGGTGTTGGCTGGGGGGAGAATCAGATGACGGCCATGCTGAGCTGATGGAGTTTCTGCTGTAGAAACGGACAGAAAGGACTGAATGTAAGGTGGTGGCTTGTGCTGTGGATAAAGTCGGGTCATCATGTTGACACAGACAGGTTTGCAAGTCAAATAGCTCTCCTCATGCCTCCACACTTCTACAGCGCCGCCACTCGCTTTTGGCTATGCAAATTATAAATCTGCACCCAAGAACTGCAGTCAAACCTTCAGACGAAAGGCATGGAAACACTTGAATGGTTGATGATGCTTGCTGGCTGTAGGCCGGACCCAGTAAAACCTCACTCATGTATGCTTTGTAGACATGGGTCGCTCACTGCTACCCAGGTGTGCCAAGATTTTAAAAGTCTCCGAAAAAATGGCAAAAACATTGTTTTTAGTGAAATACCAAAGAAACCTCTAGAGTTTTCTCTTGGCTCAGGCAGCATCACAGTAACACAAAGCTGTCCTTCCCCTGCCTTTTGCTGCAAACGTCTTCTTCTTGCTTAAACAGGCAAGACAAATAGGGGTGCTTTAAAACAACTCAAATGAAATGTGGAAGATAGCTAAACCAAAGGAGCACCACCCATAAGTCTTATTAAGGTAGAGCTCTAATTATTGATACCATAGAACATAATGTAGTCCTAATGAGTAGAATGTCAAAAAAGGATAATCTTCTGCATAATATACAAGTTTTCTTCAAAACTACACATTTCAATCAAAACACACAAACTATAGATTTTTTTTTGACTTTTTTTGACATAAGAAAATTACAAAAAAAATCCTGTGATGTTACAGTTAAAACTGATTTTCTCAAAATAATGCAAATTAAATAAAAAAAACTCAACAGAGGTCCAGTAAGCTGGTGCTAGAACTCTCACATTGAGTTGAATGAGTGGATCAGTGAGTATATACCTCAAATGATTGCAGTATGAAGACATCTGTGTCCGGAAGCTCCATTTACTAGTTAATCAGCATTACTGGCTCCCATGGCAAATTAAAAACAAAGTAACCCTCCAGGCTAATCAGAGAGAAGGTTAATGAAATGTTTAAGTCAGAGGATGTGTACAAAAATTCAAAAGGCTCTGACCATCCTCTGGAGTTCAGTTGAATCTGGTATTAAGAAATGTAAGGAATGCAGTCCATGTGTAATTCTGCATAGATAATGCCATTCTTACTAACTGAGTAAACGACTAAGAAAGAAACTAGTGAGAGTTTACCTGGTCACAATAGCGACACTGAAAGGTACAAGCTACAATAACTTCTTTTATGTCACACATTTTAATTAAGTTTGTCTTTTAAGTTTTTTGTTGGTCATTTCTGAGACCAAATAAGGACAACATTTGTTGACTGAAGTACTTTTGTGACTGTGAACACTTTTAAGCTTTTCAGTTTTGGCGACATGGAACAAGAGCTGTCACTAAATTTCAGGGTCATATACAGAAAAGCAGACCAACAGCCAACGCGCAGCTTTCAAAAGCTTAAAAAAATCTATATATCTTTTTTTAAAACTTATTAGCAGCCCAGGTTTATGTTTTTAACGTGGGTTGTAACAGTTTTGAATATGAATAACAGGAGAAAGCATTGATTAATATTGCTGAACTTAATACCCATGCTTAAATTCACCTGGACCTTTGAAACGTCATAATAACGTATTTTAATTTCCTATCCTCTAGGTTTATTTTGAAATAGCAGCTTATTTTACTCACAGTGAACGGCAGAGAAATCTGTGTAATGTACCTACAGGAACAAGGTCATTGAGGTGTTTATATTTGATCAGCGGTCATAAACGTCTGCTGACTAAAACGGGGAGCAGAACCAAGATAAATGGGAATAGAGTTCACATACAAGGCTATCAGATAATAAAGTCATAAGAGCATTCCTCTTTAAAAATACCAACATACAATCAACTGCTATGTTATAGTTAAATTTCATGGGCCCAAAATGGAAGACTTGGCAAAAGCAGGTACTGGAAACGGTCCAATGAGAATATTTTTGCTGTTCAGACAATATTTGAACCTGCAGACATTAATAAAAAAGGATAGATCAAAGACCTCTGCTCCTTTAAAGGTTCAGGTGAGGTCTGGCTAACCAAAGCCTTGTACGGGATCTCGTAACTGCAGCATCAAAGCCGCGTTTATGCATGAAAGAGTGTGAAACTGCACAACCTTTCATGGCCCACAAAACGAGAGCCATCTCTCACAGGTCCCATCAGTCTGCCTCTGTCAGGCCCAGCACTCTGACTTCCTGCTCCATCTTGGTCGGTGACCCCTGACCCGGCCCTGTCCCCTCTGCACCCATCATAGCCTACAGATGGATGTGTGCCTGGCAGGGATCAGAGACTGGAGTACATGGAAAACCCATTCAGGGCAATTCCTAGAGATTCCTGCAGCTGTTTGTCCTCAGAATAATAATAAGAGAAAGAAAAAAACAAAACAGGAATGTCATGACTGACTTTTCTGCACAGCGAGAGATGGGGCAGGAAAAAATGACTTGTATGCTATTTAAACCTCTGCAATGGCACAAATGTTTTCGGCTGTGCCACAAAATCCCAGATCCTGAATCCCTGTGGCTGAAGGATTCCAGGGAAAGACAGCTCAGACCGGGAGAATGGCCAACCAGGTAAACGACTAAGAAAGAAACTAGTGAGAGTTTACCTGGTCACAATAGCGACACTGAAAGGTACAAGCTACAATAACTTCTTTTATGTCACACATTTTAATTAAGTTTGTCTTTTAAGTTTTTTGTTGGTCATTTCTGAGACCAAATAAGGACAACATTTGTTGACTGAAGTACTTTTGTGACTGTGAACACTTTTAAGCTTTTCAGTTTTGGCGACATGGAACAAGAGCTGTCACTAAATTTCAGGGTCATATACAGAAAAGCAGACCAACAGACTTTTCTGCACAGCGAGAGATGGGGCAGGAAAAAATGACTTGTATGCTATTTAAACCTCTGCAATGGCACAAATGTTTTCGGCTGTGCCACAAAATCCCAGATCCTGAATCCCTGTGGCTGAAGGATTCCAGGGAAAGACAGCTCAGACCGGGAGAATGGCCAACCAGGTAAACGACTAAGAAAGAAACTAGTGAGAGTTTACCTGGTCACAATAGCGACACTGAAAGGTACAAGCTACAATAACTTCTTTTATGTCACACATTTTAATTAAGTTTGTCTTTTAAGTTTTTTGTTGGTCATTTCTGAGACCAAATAAGGACAACATTTGTTGAAAGACAGCTCAGACCGGGAGAATGGCCAACCAGGCAGGAAGAGGTTAGTAAAGCTCGCTGCCAGGAACTCATGGCAGTGACAGAATCACCGCCTACCCAGGATAAACTCCCTCCCACCAAAAGCACTTAATGCAATACGAACCAACACACAAAGACATGCATGCAGAGTTCAAACAAACATGCAAAGCTCTGAGAGAAGCACTGGAACCTGAAGAAGAGAGCTTCACTCAGAGGCCCATTAACCTCTGGCTGCCAACCAGAACAGCGAGCAGGCGTTGTTTTAAGCACATGTTAAACATAGCTGGTCTACGCGTGTGTGCAAAAGTGATTTATGCCCAGGAAAATATCGATTCAGCTCAAATGAAGACCAGGGAGCCGTTTTAAGGGCAGAAACTGATCGTTGTTTATGCACGTAGGTCACAGCAAGCTACTCGTGGCTATTTAACCCCTCAGACAGCAGCTCGGCGATAGAAAGTACTAATTCCTTGAGCATAGAGGCGCATCCCCGGGAGAGAAGCTCCAGACTAAACACCCATTCATTCAGCTGCTCCCTTCACCCCAGCCGACTAGAGGTAGATCGCTGACAAGCAACGAAAAACTAAATTAAAAAAAGAAGAGGAAAAAGCTCACTTTTTCCACCAATTATAGATGCAGGATGGGGGAGGAGGAGACGGCAAGACTTCAAAATATTATACACACTGGCATTTGGCGAAGAACATTGAGCAACTTCTGTCAGAGGCAGAGAGAGAGAGAGGCTAATTTCAGGGCAACTCACGCCAACACAAACAACTGTTCTGGCTAGGTTTTATTGTCAGCACTTGAGGGTTGAGTCAAGTTTCTCTTTTCCCTAAACCCCCCCCCCCCCCCCCCCCCATAAGATTAGTCTATTTCCAAGGATCGCCCACATAGTCAGAGCCTCAAAAGTATTATGGTAGGAACTCAGACCCAGATGCTGATCCACAGTGCATAAACAAAAATGGATCTTTTTCTTTTAAAATGATTTTTTAGAGGACTCTTTCACGTTAACAGATTTACCATCTTACTTTGAAGTAGAGTGGCACAAAATGTCAAATATCATTGACTTGAAAGGCATTCAGTATCACAGAAAGACAAACTGATGGCGTTTACGTTCAAGCGACATGCATTTATGCTCTGCATGCAAGCAACACACCGCTGCTAAAAAGCAGGTCAAAGTAAATCTTTGAGCACGGTCTACCCGATTTATTTTGACTTTGACTAGGACACTCCAGAAGCTTCGTTAAGCTTTTTTATTATTATTATTTGGATAAGCTTGGTTTGCTTTTGGAAAATTGAATTGTACTTCAATCTTTGGTAAGAGCAAACTAAGGACTGTAATACTTTGAAGTGAGATGTCTGTTTTTTGTTATCATATCGACTTCACGATTCTTTCAGAAAGCAGAATTAACAAACCTATCCAGGCTCTAAATGGAAACTTAAAGCTCTTTTTTAAAGTAAACAAGTCATGTAAATAAAAATGTTTAGGACCAGAAGAATTGAAATAACTCCAGACAACCACACAAGCACCACCCCACCTGACTGTTTGGTATAATCATTGTTGCATTATATGTATACCAATGTTAACGTATAAAGTGTATACCTAGTTATTTTTCTGATATTTTAGGTTTATTTTTACACAAACATGAAATTTTTCTTTGTGTTATTTTGAGAAAGCTGTGGATCTTACCTTGAAAATCCCCCAAGGAGGCCATTTTTGTCTATCCCCTATCTAATTGTTGAATCATCACCTCTGACCTTTAATAGGGGAAAGGAGGCCTGCAGTGAGTTAAAAGGTTTCACCCCTGGTTGAGTAGTGGAGGCTCATGAAGTATTTTTGGTAGACCAGGAAGTCTTGGTTGGTTGCACCACTGTTCCAGGTGGTTCGGAGCCTATTCTAGTTCCCAAATCCATGTAAAACATGTTTGTTGTTCTTTTTTCTTATTTATTGTTTTAAGTATATTGTTCTTAAAGAAAAGGCCATTCTTTAAAGTTTGAATGCTCAGGTTAACGATTATCCAATTACTGAATTACATTGGTTGATAAATACTTTAATAAAAGATTCATCATGATTAATTGGGTCAGCCCTACAGGACATATTAATTTAGTTCTACTTGATGTTGTAATAATGGTTCCCTAAAAGTAATTTCTTAACTGTATATCAGAAAAATGTAATGAAATGTGGTTAATTACAGTTTCATAAGAGGTGGTGATTAAGATTTTCTTATTTTTTTTAAATTGATCAGGTCATCTTTGTCCAACATTAAACTAGCTTTGATAATACAAATCAACTACGTGTGATAACAAAAAGAATAATTTCTTCTTTTTTTTTAATGGCAGGAGATGCAAAGTCCTGGAGGGGAAAAAACTAAGAAGCTTGAGTAGTTGCCAGCTTTCTCATGATCATTTTAAAACATCGCTCTTGCTTGTTTTTCTTCTATTGTGCAACCCTACTTTGAAGGGTTGAGTATTTTTGATGTATGTAGGTTATAAGCCTCTCGTGGCGGCCGCTCAGGGTGAGGGGCCAGCAGTTTCACAGCTACTGCTGCAGTCCTGTAGGTGATCCACACAACAGCTATGTGAAAATAAACATCATATGTTTCGGTTTGGGTCTTCGAAGAACTATTTACTTCTGCTTTGATTTTGTTTATTAAAGGCTTTTACTGTTTGACATGAAAGCACGGAGCAATGGAGGGACCTTTGGGAATACAAACTACATCGCCGCGTTCGCAGTTTGCTCATAATTCTCACAGCTCACGCATTCTTCTGGGTTGCTGCCAGTCAATGAGATGTGTAGCACTGTAAACCTCAAAGAGTTGGGGGTCATATCCTCTGTAGCAAGTCATACACACCTTCGCACATCAGGAGAGCCTGAGCAAGCGGTGTAGATGTGGGAAGCTGAATGAGTGCTCCAGTGTGGAGGCAGCTGTCTTTAATATATGAGGTCTGCTCAGCCCATATTAATTCAGGTACAGACAAAAAAAAAAAAAAGAGGTGTGGCCTTTCTTTTTTCTGGCAGCCGAGTGGAGCTCCTGTGGTTTGTTGTGGGGTAAAAGGGCCACGGCACAGAAGACAAGGGGAAGAATGCAGAAAAAAAAGTAACTGGCTCCAGTCAGTCCTGTGTAGACTGGACGTCCTCTTCAACAGACAGGCCCCAAAGGGGCCGGGAGCTCCGGTCTCACTTGACAGCTGTATCCAAGACAAATCACTAGTGGAGC
This sequence comes from Orestias chungarensis, assembly GCA_032876305.1. Classification (NCBI taxonomy): domain Eukaryota; kingdom Metazoa; phylum Chordata; class Actinopteri; order Cyprinodontiformes; family Cyprinodontidae; genus Orestias; species Orestias chungarensis. Next base: position 1,193,649 of record JAVLVB010000214.1, on the reverse strand, counting down.
TGCTGTCACATCGGGCCTTGACCAAGACAAACAGGCATGTTTTAAAATAAGTACTTGCCCCCTAACGGCTCCTTCCACCTCCGTCCAACAAATCCATCCACTGCGAGCGTGTACCCTTCACGGGTTGCAGGAGTGGCGCTGGTGACCCTCTTCACGCTCCAAGGGACCCGTCTGGATCGTCTGATTAATATTTACGGCATCGCATTTGTTCCATTGCATATGAAATGCTGGAACTGCGGCAGGAAAATTGCAGCATGACTGAATCGGATGCAATAATACACCGGATTAAATAAACACCATGCGCAGGTCTACATGCTCGCTAGTCTGACAAAAGGTCAAACCAAGCCGAATGAGAGGCTGCAGCGTGAGCAGAAAGGTCAGCAGTATTTCAAGTTCTTTCCTAAAAAAACGGTGCATCTTGGGACTTGTGGTTTGTCTGAACTAACTTGTCTGTGTCCCTGCCTGCTTCATACACTAAAGGGATTGGAGCTCATCACTGAACACAGAGTCTCATTTACCTCTGTAGCCTGTAATCCTTCCTCTCCAGCTCTGGTCCTTCTGGACCCCTGAACTGCTGACAAGCGACCCCCTCCTTTTCCTACCTTCTTTGAGGTTTCGGCATGCAGCAAAATTGCAAGATGTGTTTCATCTGCATATTGATTAGCCCTGCCCAAAAGAAGCGGTACCTCAGCAATTCTCTGAATACATCATGTAAATAAGACACAGCGACTTAAACGTTGCCGAAATGTTTCACCTGAACTTTTCTATGTAAACCTGGTGGTGCAAACTCATCACAACCTCCTTCTGAACAACCAGTGCAGACATTTTGTTCAAATATAAAATCTGAACTGAATCCTGTGAGAGTAAAGCAGGAGCAACCATCAGTCTGTGAAGAACGAAGCCTCATTTTACCACCGTCACCCAATAAAAGTTGCTCACTCTCAGTGTGTGGGCAAACTGTAGTGCCAGGCAGCTCAGCTGCAGACGACTGGGCGCTGGGATGTCTGATGGATAGTGTACACTCACAGAGCACTGGACCAATGGCGTCCAAGATTGATTGGCCCAAAGGAGCTGTCAGGGAAAGCGTTTCCTGTGTGTGTTAATGGACACTGCTATAGATGCATTGTGGCGGCTTGTGGCGGGGGTGATAGTTCTTTCTCCCTCTCGCTCTACCTCCCCCACATTTTTATTCACCTCATTCTGTTAATCAGAGGAGAGTCATGCAAAACGGCCCAGACTAGACGAGATGTACAGATCACAGAGGATCTCCAAGAAAATATCAGCAAACTTCACAACCTCTAGGTTCAGCGTTTTGAAGAAAACTTTTTTGTTTAAATGAATACTTTGTTGAAGTCTCTTGGGATTAATTTAGATCTTCCAGTCTTTTTTGACTCGAGTCCATCCATGTTCCCCATTTCAACATGGCTATCGTTTCTTACTTTACCTTTCAGAGGTTCTCCAGATCTCTTAGATTGTGAAGATAACTCACTTCTGAAGCCATTTTCAGTTGAGCCTGCTGATGTTCTGTTAGATTTAGTCCGAAAGTGTGGCTCGTCACGTCCGAAGCCATTTGGTGGGTTGATTTGGATGTATGCTGGGCTCACAAGCTATGTTTCCACCAAATTTGCATTCACATTTTGAGCAAACTTCCATCCATCAACTGGTTTGAAGATGAACCAGCCAGGCTATGCAGAGTGTAATTTCACCAGATGTTGAGAGGAAGGGGAAGAATAAGTTTGCTATTGCAGAGATTATTCGGAAATGATGTCACTATATCACAACCCCGAAACATCATACTTACCTGTACAACAGATTCTGCCATGTTTTGGATGAAAAACAAGTTTTTTGAGGGGTAAAAAACACAAGAAAAATCCAAAAGAAGGCCTACAATGTTACACCAAATGAGTTTCATCATGGGTATAGTGTTTCTTTGCTGATTTGTGGTTCTGTTCTGAAAATTTGTTTAAATTTTGTTTTGCTGGACTGTAGGAAATTTTCGTAGACTGTTTTGGGTGACTTTAGATAATCCTGGCTGCTTTATCTAGAACAAAAGGCTTATATCTTTAAATCAAGTCTTACTCAAGACATATGGAGAATAAATTAAGTTAATTGTCACATTCAGGAAGACCTCCACATTCAGGATGACCACCACATTTAGGACATAGTGGAACCAACTGGACATTGTGGTCATTGCTAAGCAGCAAAGGACAGCTGTTGTGTTCGATGCCTTCATACCAAGTAAGGGAAACTTGAAGAAACATGAGAAAAGGAAAAAGAGTCTGGCAGGGAATAAAAACTGTAGTGTAGGGCAGCAATCTCTAGAATTGAGAAGTGGCTCCCCTTGCAGAAACCTGGAGAAATGTCAGATCTCAGGCAATAGGAGCGCAGGCCCAGGTACACCAAAACACACTAGAGCCTACTTGGCTTCCGATCCAACAGAAAATCTATAAGGAGCAGACCTGTTAGAACATGTTAAAATGATTCGGGCATCGCACAATGCATGCAACTACGGGGTACGCCACAAAATATATTTACATAGGAATTGTTTTTTTCCATTTACTATGATCAATGTAAACCATCTCAAAATTGATTTTAAAAAAATTCAAATAAAATCTGCTGTCTGACATGACACAGCTGTCCCTGGAACATATGCACAAAAGCACCAAATAGAGGACATAAGAGATAAAACCAGCCTCATCTGGACATTATTTCAATTTTAACAAATGCCCAGGAAGACTTAAAAAAATTAGAACTTTCGTTTTATTGTTCATAGACCTAGTAATGCACAGGTTTCTTACGTTTCTGGAATCCGATTCGCTCTGTTTCAGTTGTTTTCAATGGGGCTACTTGGCCAGTTGTTAAAAAAAGTAATCTCTGAAAATTATCTTTTCACTCCTCCTGCCCAGCTCTCTTCCTAATTCAGAGCTCAGGAAGAACCTCAGAATGATTTAAACATAGCAAAGCATCATTTCATTTGCAGTTATTCACTACTGAGACAACACTAAACTGCTGGGAAAAACCTGAAAAGTTATAAATACAAAAGAAAAAAATACATCACAAATCATCCAATAGAACATTGGATGATTTGTGATGTATTTTTTTGGCTTTGGTGAATTTTGTCTTTAATAAGTCTCTTCCAATTAATCTTCCTCTGACCTAACGCAGATTTTATATATATGCATACATGTACGTACGTACACACACACACACACACACACACACACACACACACACACACACACACACACACACACACACACACACACACACACACACACACACACACACACACACACGTGATGCTTCAATTATCATATTTAATTACATTTCCTAACAAACTAGTCTAAACATGAAAAAGCTATGTGTTTTTGCCTGCTTTAAACAAATATGGGGTGTTTCTCATCAAAAACTGCAGTTTGATTGGTGTCATTGTTGAAATTAAAGAAAAGCAAATAAGATAAGTAGCTACCAGGATTGCTTAGCCTAGCTTAGCCTAGACTGGGCCTCATTTCCTTTGCCATGTTAAAATGTAGAAGGTATTATTATCCTATTGCATTCAAAAGCCTGTGGTGATACGGCTTTGAACATTGAAAGAAAGAAACCTATGGACATTGTTTCTGTCAGATGTTTTAAGTTTGTTAAACCTTCCTGTGTGCATTGATGTTTATGGTTAATTTGTGTAAATGCAAAGGTTGGAATATAGTAATTTGTTTGTTCTTTATTTGATTTGTGAGAACAAAGTTATAAAAACTATCTGTTTGAGTGATGCATGCTGTTTCTGGTTGGAGACGCACATTGTTGATGTATAAAAAACAAATTCACGATTAAATTCAATATATATTGATATCAACAATCAAAACACTTTGTAAAAAATGTCTTTGCGTACTTTTAATTTATTTTTCACCAGAATTATAAAAGAAAACAACTACATAGTAAAATCAGCATGTTCCAAAGATAAAACTGTATATAATATTTGGATCAAAGATCTAATATACTAATATATATATAAATTTTATTTATTTATTTATTTTTTGCAATTTAGCCAAAGTGCATCAATCACGCTTGACATTAAATAGAACATATTAAACATAAAATGTCCATAACCTGTTGATTGCTGTAAGTAAAAACAAATTTTTATTTTTATTTTAAAACTTTAAAAAGAACATCACTCATGTAAAATGCTATTTTTATGAATATAGTATAGAAGGAAAAATCTAACTAAAGCATCTGGTGACTTTTTGACAACAATACAAAACAACCAGAGAAATCTAAACTGGAATGCAGGGTATAAAGTTGCTTTAATTTACTTACTACCGTCTAAATAGAGAAGTGGATAGAGGCTCAAGCCTCTAATTAGAGTTAATTAGTCTTGTTGGCTTTGACACAAACTCCACTTCATAAACCTGTCTGATTTTGGGAGATTGTCAACACGTTCTGGTCATGCTTAACTTTCTACAGTAGAACCTTTATTATCCAAAAGAGACACTTCTGCCCTTGGTGTAACTTTAAGTTGAACTCATTTAAAGACCCAATGTTACATGAGCTTTTTGAAAAGTGAAAACTTTTTAGGAAACTTGCTGTTAATTTTAAGTAACAATAGATCTTTAATTGTTTGGAGTCAAAATAAAGAAATATGAAATATTAGCAAACAGAAGATGGAAATATATATTTTTCATAATTTTCATAAAATAAAAAAGACCTATAAACACATTACTTGTACTTTTACCTTCATCCAATTATGGAAATGAAATGCAATGAATTAATTCAGATTATATTAAAAACCATAATTTTCCATTATATCTACATTTAAAAATATTTGTGTTTTTTAGCCAGAGTCATTAGGAGACGTTGTAAAAGGTCCAAAGAAACGCCTCTGAACACCTAATTTAAAATCATCTGCAGTAAAATTAGCGAACTTGACCTCCTGGATGTCACAAAGACAGGAAAAACAAATTCCTACCCAAATCTGCTAAGCTGCTCCAGGTCCGGTGCTGGGGGTCCGTAGGTTTCAATCTGAAGGGGTTTGTGCTGGTACAGAACTTCCTGTATTCTGGGCAAAGGCTGCAGAGAGACAGTCTGACCCTGGAAGAAAAAAATTATAATTTCATTCACATTTCACATTTTTTTCTAATAACAGGACAAAGTTTCAGTGGATTAGCAGATAGTGCTTTTTAGCTCTTAACTGTGTGCCAACAGGTAAACGACTTTTGCAAGCAAGAAACCAAACACGATTCAAACTCCTGAAGCTGGGTGAATCTGAATGCATCCATCATTAGGCAAATCCTCCAGTTAGCTTGGCTCATAAAATGCCATCCGGATGAAAAAAGCAGCAAGCCTGATGTCCAAATTCTGTGAATTGAGTGAGGCTACCAACATCCCTGATGCTGTTGATCAGGGTCATTAGCAAGAATCTGTTCGATTTGCTAGGAAAGAGGGGGATTTCCAGAGAGCTGTGGTCCTTCAGGATTAATGAAGGAGAGTCAGGAAACAAACCTGGAATTAAAAGAGATGCTGTTTAAACATGCAGCAGCTACTATAGAGTTAGGCAGAAGAACAGAGAAACAAAGAGGAGATAAAAAGATATGAGAGAAAGCAAAGAAAAAAAAGAGGTGGGGGAGAATAAACAACAGATCACAGAGGGGAGCTGATGAAAACCAAACTAAACAAGTAACATGTGCCCCGCGGCTGTAGACTGCCATGCCCGCCTGTCACACATGCTTTGGCTTATGTGAAGACACACACACACACACAAACGCACACGCACGGGGAAATAAAGCAAGCAAAGCTAAGCTGGAGCTTTGAAAGCGATGCAGAATGACGAGGAGGAAGATGTAAAGTTTTCTTGGTCAATAAGAAAAGAACAATGAGCGCCAATGTCCTGGTGAGCAAAAGCAGAAAGCAACAGACAAAGCTCTATAGGAAACACTTTATCCTCTTCTACTTGCAGCTGAATATATTAATTCATCTCAAATCTGGTATTTCTAGCTGCTAAATATGTCCTCTAAATAAGTGAAGTTGTGTGGGGGTCGCCCATCATAGCAGCTGGAAGAGAACGTGTCTTTGCTAATGAGACGTTTTACAGGTAAATCATTCACACAACACTTTTTTTTCCTCTTCTCTCAAATGACTTCCAGCTATTTTAGCAGAACAAGTCTGAGCCTGCAGCTTTGAGCGGCAGTTTTTAGTTTGTGCAGGTGAGGAGGTGGGGTTTGGGGGGGGGGGGGCAGATAGTGACAGTGGCAGCACATTAACTGCAAATCTCTTGGTTTTTTTCCACTCAGGCTGTAATGAAAGATAAATGGATTTTTTTCCCCTGCATGCCTCAGCTTTACGATGCTGTTTTATTAAAGCAACAGGCTTTTCTTGTCAGATGTGGTGGAATAAAACCTGTCAAGGGCAAGGAAATGAAAAAATTATCAAAAGAAAGTTTTTTTTTCATAACAAAATTTAAAAAATTACCAAATTAAGAGGTACATTTTGGTCTTTATCTCTGTTTTAATTATAAGAGTATTAGCTAATGAAAACCTAAAATGTAGTTAATTAAACTGCTACAAACACCAATATGACACAATATTTAATATGGAGATTTATTATTTTATAATTAAGAAATCTAATTTGTGTTTAATTTACTCCCTTCAAAAGCTTTGAAAAGCATAGTGTCAAAAAAACACAGCTGAACATTGAAGGCTTTATCCAACGATGCTAATGGAAGTTAAGCGAAAAGAAAAAGTGTGGCTGCAAAATGTCCTCAAGCACCAGGGCTGACCACAGCTTTGAGAGGACGGCAAAGCATTTTCCAGGGATTCACCAGATGTGAGCTTTAGTCAGAGATCCAAGAGCGTCCAACTAGGATAAAGCAATCGGAAAAAAATGGCAGAACCAAAGCCAAATCCGTGTAAACGTCCATCGGAATAATTGGATTATTTCCAGCTAGATCTGAACAAAATAGTCATCAGAAATGAGAGGAATGAATTCTGACTATTGATGATAGCGTGTTTAAACACTTGGAATCATGTCATTTCAATTGTGACAAACTGACCTGACTGTGCATGTCTGTCCGATGTCAACAAGCTGTGTCTCCGCTGAAAGAAAAATTTCTCTCTTGCTTTATGAAATCTAATGACATCTAAACCCCTCCAGGAAACTGTGACTAATCCATTAAGGATGCTCAGGTTTTTTTTTCCTTTTTCCCAGACCAGGCAGAGGTATAACTTCTTCTTCTGCTGCCGGTTTAGGGTAGTTTGACAATTTTACACAAAGAGATTCTATTTCTAATAGAACTGGGTGAAGGTAAACGCACCTCATTGGTAGGGTTAATTACTTTAGTTCCCTAAACGATATTTCTAAACGATACATTTAGATTATTTATTTCAAAAACATTTAAATGCAATGAAATAATTTTGTACATGTAAACATGGCTAATTTAGACAATCTGAAGGTTTTACTGCAGGATGGGCTTCCTGTGTGTCTCAGCTGAACCAGAGGGCTGGCCTCCTCCATGCCAGGCTGCATTGATGCAGCAGTTCATACAAAAGGAGCTCAGACTAAGAACTGAAATACATCCCTGTTATATAGATTTTTGAATTCATGCAATGAGGTGCCTTATAAAAGATGTTCTAACATGTTGGGCTGCAAATTAATCCATAATGTAATACATTAATTAGGGTCATTAGGGCATCCAAACCAGAACCAAACCTAAAATTACAATTTTTTGAGTTTAAAGTCTTATTTCTGACGTAAAATGGCAGTTTTTGGGCCTAACGTTGGATCAGCGATGAACAAGGTGCTTCATATTCAGACGTTTCAACCTTCAACACAGTTGTTTCCCAGACAATTCCCAATCCCAGTCCTTCCCTTTGGCTCTTGTTTTCTACCTTTCTAGCAACTATTAAATAAAGGCAACTAGTGCTACAAAAACACTTTTCTTTTTCTTTTGTTTAAAAAAAGAAGAATAGTTTTCATTAAATCTTCAACCAAAAGTTTCTAAACATTCACCCCAGTCGTGCAAGAGAAACCTGGACCTGCTAACCCAACCTTTCACACTCCCGAAGCCTCTCTATCCATCTTCTTTCCCAGTCCTAGCAGTGTTTCTCTCTCCCTCTGCCACGGAGATGGAGTTGCATACAGAACAAGCCACAATCTGGGCGCGGCTGAGATTCAGTAACTCAGATTTTTTAGTAATAGAGCAGAACAGGCCCGACCCACCGTGTCGAGGTATTTCTGATGCATTCCTCTCTTAGGGCACCTTGAAAACTGGCACATGCAGGTACTGGGACATAAATCAAATATATAAACATGGCCACAGATAAAATAGATAATAACATGTGACTTAGGACCCTAAGTCTTTCATATAATCCGAAAACCCAGAGATGAGCTCTCGGATGACTCCCCTCCATTACTGTGCCCTCAATCACCAACTCATCACCTCCTATTAAAAGCCTGGATGAATTACAACACATGAAAGTTGTTTTCAAAATGCTTCTGTGCACAGGGAGCAACAGAGAGGGAGGGGGCAGACATGGCGACAAGACAGGGGGGGGTCTTTGGATCAACAGGACTGAGAGCCAACATGAACATCTGCTTTTATCATCACAGAGGTCTGTCCAGCCACCTATACGGCTGTGTGTAAGTTTGTGTATGTAACTGGTTTTTTAACTCTTATGACACCCCCGTGGCACTAAAGTGGGACTCTGGGGGCCATCAATCCTAATAAAACCACAGGAAAGGATGATTTGAAGAAATCACTGCTGAGCTGGTGGGAGTAATTCTGCATGCACAGCGTTTGTACCCCAAACTCACAAATAACGTTTTGTGTTTTGACCAAGAAGGTCAAATGAAGCCACTTCTTTCATTTATAGATCTTTTACATTTGGTAAAACTTCAGTGTTTACGAGAATCATCTTTTTTTAAACCATACTAATTATGAACAGCCAGCCTGGTTATGGCCAGAGCTACAGATTCATTAATCTATTAAACAAATAAAAGCTACCTGATGACATGAAGTAGGATAAATTAGAAGAAATATTGTTTCGTAAGAAATTCAACAGTAACTGAGCAAGTCGTCAACTTCTAGTCTACGGGTTTTAATTACTGTCTGGTCTGTGAAAACAAGAAATTGTTTACGGAAAAAAACATCTCGACAACACATCATGCCTTGATCTATAGGAACAGATCCTCAGTTGAAGTACATCAACATTCATCAGTCTGGAAAGGGTTTCAGAGCCTTGTCTAAACGTTTTAGCCTGCAGGATCCCACGGTGAGAGAAATTATTTACAAATGCAGAGAACAGGGAGAGAACCGGGATGATCCCAGCTGTGGTTTGTTCAGGAGGTCAAAAATGAACCCAGTACAATATTCAATTAAAGAAACACTGCAGGCCTCATTTAAAGGCAGACTTCATGTTTCAACAAAAACTAGGATAACCTGGACAAAAAACACAAAGACTTTGGATTGACAACACTTTGGATTGCGCTAAAGTACACCGTAGACGCCAAATTGGTGGACATTTCCACATGTTACAACAGATGCTGTCACCGGTGGATCAATGCAGACCTTGTCGTCACAAGATCAGGACAAGATGAAGTAAATTAAGAAAATAGAAAGCTAAACCTGGCACCGCTTGCTTCAGACATTACTTACATCCGGATTTACCACGTCTTGCTTCTTCTTGTGCAAAATTTTCCAAGCATGTCTCACGTAAAAGACGTAGAAGTCAGATAAAATGTGAAATGACTGTTCAGACTACTGGTGTAGATTTATGACTACATATTAAAATTTGCAATTGGGAAAGAAAATCGGATATAGGTCACATATGGGCAAAAAACAAAGCAAAACAAGAAAAAACAGACTTGGGTCGAATTTTCCTGCTGTGTAAAAGTAGCTTAAATACCTCCAGTGACGGCCTCAAGGGGATCAACTGCTTTGAATCGTTTCATCTAATTAAATCAATCAATCAATCTTGGGCCATCGGTCAAAATTAACTGGAGTAACTTGCACACTTATTGGACATATGAACAAACTCTGGTTCCTCTCCTATCCCTACTCTGGTGGTTATTCTGCAGCACAGCAGAACATGTCAAGGTTGCAGAGACTAACCTCTCCATCAGCTCTTGGTTCACGGGGGCTTTGGGGCCCTCCTCACTAATGCTCAAAGTGATAATGAGAACAATGGAGAGGGAACATGGTGCATTGTGGAGGGAATGAAGACTGTGAGCCTTGTTAGAAGCTGTGCTAACACTTTACCATCCCTGACTTCCTTCTTCTATCCAAAGCTGCCGGCGCTTCTGTACGGATAAAGAGCTTTGGGTTGCTCACTGGCGCACCCAGCAGCAAGTAGCAAGTGTAAAAAAACCGCTGGCTCCCTGTGCCTTACCAGTTTAAATATATCTCCCTCATCAGCGGCAGCTGCTCCGGTGCAAAGCCCCTAAAGCTGACAACTCCTCTGGGCCAGCCAGCTAGGAGAGGCCCCACGGAAGCGGGGCCAGGTCATCAGAGGGGGCCGAAGTGTGAATGGACATGTGCTGGTGCCAATCAGGGCATGGCAGCGGTTCAATAAAAAGGCTCTTTTTTAGCTGTTAAACTTTTTTTTGTTTTAATTAAAACAATGTAACGAAGAGCTCAGTCAGGTTTTCTCTCTCTCTCCCAGAGTGTGAACAGGGAAAGGGAGATAAGTGCAAACGTCAGTGGGGGTTGCAGTTGAGTATACAGCAACAACTGAGACAGAACAGGTTGGGCCAGTCTGCAGAGCGCGGCCTGCGCGACAAGTGCATCTGCTTAGCAGAGGTCACAGCAGAGGACTCCACCAGGAGAGCAAACACGCTGCCGAGCGCGTATCTGTGTTGTGTTTTCTACAGCAGGCAAATTCCACTGTCCAAGCAGCAGCCAGAGAGCCCCCGGGTTATTTCAGCCGGCCACACATCGATGTTTAGGGATAAACTTTCCACCCACATTAGCTCCCCCACATGTGTTGCTATTTGTTTATGTGCCTCCTGTTTCATTAGGTGCCCACGCCGGCCTCATCAGGTATGTCAGCTGCTCCTCTGCCTCTGGCCGGAGGGCTTCGGATCCCCCTCGCCCCCCTGGCAGAGCTGGAACCCGGCACCTTTCATCTAAGGTGGCGCTGAAAGCCGCTCCAAGGTGGAAAGATTCCCCCTCGGTCAGCTGCTTCCCAGAATGGGACACTGCAGCAGCTGAGAACAATCCCCCATCAGCACAAACACGCTTTTGGGATGATGAAGTGCTCTACCTTTCACAGACAACTACGATCCAGTTTGCTTATTGTCGTTTTATTTCTCCCTTTCTCATTTAAAACCTGCGCACAGCTCAGAGCAGGCGCCAGGTTGGTTTCCTCCCTGGCATGAAGAGTCTTGGCACCTCGATGTCGGCCCTGTGTCAGACAACAACAAGCCTGTTTGAACAGTGAACACGCCCACACAGAGCGAGTCTTTTGATTTCAGAGAACATCTATTTTAGAAAGACTACTTTATTCTTCAAACACTGTGTGCTCAGACCTGGGGGAGGGGCACAGGGTGCATTTATCCGCATATGGAAGTTTGACTGTCTCCTGGTTCAATAGAGCGCCTACAAAGTGAGGGATTAGTGAAGGTTTCCATACCGGTCCTGAGGCAAGACCGGGCCGATCCCAGCTGGACTAATAAACCCCCACCCCCCCCACCCCCTGAATTGGCCAACTTCCTCGCCAGGCCGTTCAACTGTGACGTTAGCACTCAGCCGGCCAGGAACATCAGCGTTTAGTCAGGAGTCCCCCCCTAAGCAGTTCTAAGAAAATCCATCCTGATGTTGAGCTCCTCTCAGCCCACATCAGGACTACATTCAACATATGATCCAATTTTTGTGAAGAATTTGCACTTTTAAGCACCACCAGCACAAAAAAAATGTGTCCGTTTTAAACAATTTTTTCAAATCTAGAGAGAGAAACCATCACATATTGTTCTTTGTCTAAAAGTTCAAGCTCAGTCAGATTAGATGCAAAGTACAAACATGAAATTGATTTCATATAAGCCGTTTTAATTCATGGGAATGATTGGATCTCAAACAATCAGTTTTTATCTCTGACTGTGTATTCAGGGTCATTGTGGTCACGGATTTAAGTCCATCCAACTTTATTTATTAAGTGATTTAATACAACCAAAGCGGGTCAAATGGCTGTACACAAACTAAAAAGATTAAAACAAAATTAAATAATCAATATAAATGGACTAAAAGCATACATAAATGAATAATGTTAAATAATAAAAATAGGTTTAACATCGATATGTAAAGTGAGGGAGGCGGCTTGTTTATCACAGTTTTCAAGTCTGTTTAAAAAAAAAAATCTAAATAGCATGATGCTGCCACCACCATGCTTCACTAGAGGGTCAAAGTAACTGCTTTGCGTGAAGATGGTAAAGTTAAACTTTGCTTTCATCGGACCAGAGAACCTTCTACCACATGTTTTCTAATCTGACTTGTGGAAACCTGCAAGCATGACCAAACATTTGTGAAGCGTACAACTAATTAATGTCTTAACAACAGATTCTTCCACTCAATCTGTGGATTATTGCAGCTCCCCAAGAACTACCAATAATCTTTTTGGTCTTGCAGGTTTGTGGATCCTCTCTCCATGTTCAAATCCGCATTAATCTGCTTTCTGACCTGTGTTCCTCGGTCTTCATGATACTGGTTGTTCTCTTATGTTCTCTGACGAATGTCTAGTGCAAGGTTTTTTCCAAACTAAGGCCTCCAGGTTCATTGCTCTGCAACATTTAGATGTGACTCTGATACATCAAGCTTGACCAAAATGGCTGAATAACCTCCTCAGTAGCAGTCAACTTCTTCACAGTCCTGCTAATGACCTCCTTGTTTTCACATCTAAAAGTTGCAGGACACCAGGACCTCGAGGCCTTGTTTTTAAGATTCCTTCAAAGCCTTCACAGATGAGCTAATTCTCACTAAAATCAAATTAAATACAGACATACTCCACTAATTAAGTTTACGTCTGAAGAGTAAATTTACATCACTGTTCAGATTTCTATAAGCAAACATCTCCAGAAAACTACATATAGCAAATAAAATAAAATAAAAACACCCTGTTTTGGATGAAACGTATCGAAATATTTAAAAAACCTAAGTTCATTCATACTTTTGCAAGGCAATGTTCTTCATAAGCGATATTTAGGCAATAGAGGTGATCCCTTCACCTGCTTTCAATCAAATTGCTTTATCGCTAGAGGTATACAGATAATTTGCACAAATCCCTGTTTAGCAATACTTCAGTTTTTCTACTCCCTCATTTCTGCAAGGACCATAAAGCTCGCAGATGTATGCATTCCTGCAGTCTGCAGGAACCCACAGTTCTTTGTTGAAAACCTACCAAGTCAAACAAAAGACGTTCCTCTTGGACTCTGAGGTGGAGGGAAAACCAAATCAACGCTTTCCCCCTGACTCAGTCCAACCGCTCAGATCCGTGGTGAGAGCTCTGTTCCGCTAACAGCAGCTCCAACGAGGAGATGAAGAGAAATCGAGGCTGGGGGCCAAAATCAACACAATCGGTCTTGTTTCTCTCCATTAGAGTGTTTAAAGTCATACATGAGGCAGAGAAGAAGAGAAAGTTTCCGTATACTCTAGTTTAAAGCCTTAGGTGAGTACGCAGCATGTTTCTTTGCCATGCATCACTAAACATTGTGAACACAAGCTCATCTCATGAGGGCTGCTGTGGAGGGAGTGGGGATGAGGACACAGGCTATCTCATCCCGTTAGAATGAAAATAAATGACCTAAAACATGAAGTATGACGGTCTCTCCCGGCGCTGTGTGGATGAAACCCGGAGCCCCCATGCTCGGCCCTCGTGGGACCCACCGTTCTCAGGAAGGATTGTGATGATATGAGCGAAGAGGTCAGGGTTTGTTCCCACACTGAAGAAGCAGTAGACGGTGGACGAAGACGCCCAGTTTCACTTATTAACGCTGTCATGTGTACAAGTAACGATTTTTTTGTTTGTTTTAAATAAATCAAATTTTCTGTCACATCACACAGGCCAATTTCCGAAAAACAGGAACGGAGAAGATAAATTGTATAAACTCCGTCCTACACCGTAAAGCACAATAAATCACAGATTTCTTGAATTCAAAAGCATCAAAATACACATAATAAGCACGTAAGTATTCCTTGACATTTCTCCGGCTACACTATTAGTTTTCTATATTCATTAAATATTTATTAACATTTAAACATTTAATTTCTTCTTCGAACGTATCCCTAGTTTCATTTTCAACTTGTTTGTGAGAAGATGATTGTAAAAGTATATTTTCTTCTAAGAAAAGCAGAAGACGCTATGAAACTTTTTATTTTGCTTTCCAATTTGCATTTTAAGGTCAACAAGATCCTTAAACTTTAGTTGTCCAGTCGAAATAAACAAATAGTTAGTTAGATCTCTAAAACCTTTTCTGTTGACAATTCTGACTCTTCTCTGTAACAGATACAAAGATTGTGTGGCGTTGCTTCCTGTTTTACGCCAAACCTCCCAGTTTTCCTTTCCTTGGGCATTCTTGTTCAGTTCTTCATTTTACACAAAGCCTCCCAAATTTATTGCCAGTGGGCAAAAGCTTGTAGTGTTTTGCCTGAAGGAAGACTGCATTTCCCATGAGCACCCGCACATAGTTGAAAAATCCTGATCTCCCAGTCGCTTGCAGTTGGATTAAAATACATTTCTGTTTCCAGTGGCTGTGTGAAGGATGAATTACGATGAGGTGATGAATCTAATTGTGAAACAATGTCATTTGATGATGTTGACTACAAGAAACGGGGGAAGTGACTTGTGCCGTAGAGCCGTCAGCACATTTGTAGTTGTTTTGTGTGGCAGGGTTCCTGCCACCCTCCTCAAAGATGCTTAGGGTTAGTAAAAGTGATACTGACCCCCTCGGGCCATGGCAGAGGTGTCATTAAACGAGCTGTAAGTTCAGGTACAATCACAAAAGGTATGAAAATATTTCATGAAGGTTGAAAAGTTACTTAGTGTTACTTTGATGAAAAAGAAAAAAACATTGCACACAAACTTTTCAGAGATCTTGGTTGTGTTTATGTGTATCCACAATGACTTTATGAAGTTTAATTGGGGGGTATGAGGGGTGGGGAAACAATTCAAGGAAGCAATCAAAGGAAGAAATGAAAGAAGAAGGAAGGAAATAAAGTAAGAAACAAACAAAGAGAAAAAAATAAAGCCTGTTTATATCAATAAACACCCAGAGTTGTTTACTTACTATTTGAATTCCTGTTGAAAACAAACTGGTCGGCTTCACGTTCTGTTTCTGCTGCTCTATCTGCGTCTCCAGCTGGGCGGCGCGGACTTTGTGTTGAGCCAGTAAGATGGTGGCAGGAAGCTGAGACTGCTCCTGCAGGAACACGAGTCATTCAGGGAGAATCCAGCGCCTGCCATTGTAGTGTTTCGTTACAAGCTTTTTTGTTCTGAGGCCAACGCAGGCGGCAGCCCCTTCCCATCATTCATCGCTGGAGCTAGATAACCATCAGCGAACGGCGCTTTCATGCAGGCCGTTGCTGAAACGAAGGCAGGGATATTAAAAAGTTGTGACCGCGCATGAGACGGCGTCTTGAAAACGCAGTCTTCATTAAAATGCAAGGTCACAGACCTGTCATGCACATGTGTCTAAGAGAACCATTTACTGGAGCTGAGATCATGCAACAGGCAGGAATGCTGAGCGCAGGCTTGAACTAGAACGATAACCTTGAGGGAAAACACTTCAGTTTACTGTATTTACATAAAGCTGACCTACGAGACTGCTGCAAAAAATAGCATGTTGATGGAAACACTTTTAATATAAACAGCATTGATTTATTTTTATTTTGAATGCACAGGAAAGCGAAGGTAGAGACTAAATGTTTTATGCAGAACATTTTTTGTGTTTTTAGAGCAGTATGCTACAACCTGTTGCTCTTTAGACCCTTCACAATGTTTCTCAATAACTTCGGCTAAACATAACAAAGAGCCACCTGCTGCCTTTACATATAGTTATGACAATTGTCGATTATAGTAGGTTTAGGATTTTCACAAAGAAACGATGAAACTAAAAGTACCAGTGAAAGTTATTTTGATGTTTTTCTTGTTATCTGTTCCGAATATTTCTTTATGTTTCTACAAACATCTAGCAGAAACCGTATTAGCTTTGGAAAAGCTTTTAGGTTCTCATTTACTATAAAGCCTGTAACTTGATATTAATAGTAGTAGTAGTAGTAGATATTTAGCAAAAATGATTAAAGGCTGGCTTTTTTCATAAGGCCATGTATTATCAGGTTTTATCTGAGCAAACTTAGGCTGAGCAGCTGGTTAAATTGTCAGACTCTCAAGGAAAAGATGCCCAATTTCAGCCAGCTGAGAGGCGGAGTGCAGCAACACTTTGGTTACCTTGGTACAGGCAACTGGCCCACTGCAATCAGAGCTTCAAGTGTTGATCTGTGAGCACAGAAACAACTTGGGAGATGTATTTGGTGTAGTTGACATCTTGAATGTGCCTCAGTTCAAAAGATCAAGAAAAGTATCAGGAAATCAAATCCGAGACTATTACTATTAATATTATTAAAATATTGAAGAACTGAAATCCAAAAGGTGACCGGAAATTTTGACCTGCACCACTTTACGCTAAGGCTCCTCTGATAGATGGTGAATAAATAGTTTATAGACACAAATGTACCAATTTAAACACTTTATAAATCACTCATATTTTTTATGCATCAATTAATTGTGAGAAAGAGACACAAATTAAATCTGTTCACCTACATATTTAATCTAGAGTTGTAATACTAAACAATTTACACTAAATTACATGTTTGATCTCACAATAAGAATTTGAAAAAAAAAAAAAAAAAAAAGGATTGTAAGCATACTTACAGATATTTATAATGGAGTGATATAGTAACATATTATTTACTAAAGAATTTGGTTGTTGTACATAGAAGGTTGTTAACTTAGCCTGAAAAGTTTCATAACTAGTAAATAAGTAAACAGAATGGACACACTATTTAGCAAGAAACCTGTTAGTTTTATCTCTTTGTCTCAATGAATTAATGCATTCTAAACATGTAATCATTTTTAAAGCATAAATAACATCCCTAAAAACTATTAGCCATCTATAAAGGGAGCCTTTTGGTTAGATGGCACCTTCATTTCTTAAACACACAGATGTAAATGAGTGTATTTGTTGATCAGAATAAAGCAGACAGCAAATAAATAAATAGATTCTGTGTGGAAACGGCCACAGAGAGGTAGAGATGTCAGAGTTGGGGAGAGGTCCCCTCATAGGGGGGCCTGATCTGATCTCATCTGCCTACAGTCAACAGACCCTGTGCCTTAAACAAACAAGCACACAGCTTAACCTGCTATCTGTGATGGTCCTTCAGCAGGCGGCTCTGCAGGAACAATAACTTCCAAAGCAATCCACAATCAAAACAATGGAGCCGAAAGGCTTTAGGATCACAGAATGAGAACAATGCAGGCAGCGGTGCTATGACTTGTAATAAGCTCATAATGGTGTCAAAGCCATTAGCTCTCAGGCTGTCTGTCTGAGCGGTAAAGTATGTGCTTCAGCTACTATTTGCTTGCCTCTTTCTCATCGGTTTTAGTAAATACGGACACGCAGCACATGCATTCCTCACCAGTTCATCCAGCAGAGCCTGTTTGCTCTTCCTCTTGGCCTGTAGCTGCCTCTGCTCCTCCTGCAGCACCTCCAGCCGCCGCTGCTCGTTGCTCTGCTTCTCCAGCAGCAGCAGCTCCTCCAGCTCTTCCTGCTCCCGCGTCTGAGGGAACAGACGGAAACAGGATCTTCAAACCAGTCTGCAACATCACTGACCACAAGTCTGAAGTCTTGCAAGCTCTTAGCCTCTGCATACAAGCTTGGCCTTATTTCTCTGGATGACGTCCTTGTTTTCTCTCTGGTACTGTTCCATCCTCAGCTTGGTGTTCTCCACATCGATGTTGTTCGTCAGGTTGTAAACTGCATGGAAAATTATTTTTGGTAAGATACAAAAGTGTAAAAATCAATTGTAACATAATATCTGATAGATTAGTTTCTGCTAAAATGGACCAAGCTCACACATATATAGTTTATCACCTGTACAAAAACATGATATAGATCTTTTTTACCTATTATTATTCATTTATTATTATTATTATTCATCTATTTCAATTCCAGTCTTCAAAACATAATTGGTTATTCTTAATTTCCGCATATTAATTAGTTTTTAATTATATTTAAATATTTTTTATAGGGTTTTCTTGTAGTCCACATGGCTGCAGTTTCTGAGCACCTTAGGATGTTTTGGATCATTTTACCACACCAAGCAAAGGATCTGTTTGATCCACTAAAGTTTGTCTAAATATGACTAAATATTTGTGCAAAATCAGCAACAATTGCTATATGGTGATATATTTGCAATATATTAAGCAGCAAAACGGAAACAAACAGGAACGCAACCATGCACACATTCTCACCCCAATACCATTTAGAGAGACCAGTTAATGTAATGGTTTTTTTTTTTTTTTACTCTGGGATGAAGCTGGAGTACTCAGAAGGAGGAGACCATCCAAACTCCATGCTCAATTCTTTCTGGAAGGCATCGGAGCTGCTGACTGCCTTACTGTACGACTTTTAGTAACTATAAAATAGGTAAAAACCATAAAAATCAATCACCCATTATTTTAAATGCTATGAATAGCAGTAAGGTTTCAAGCAAGACTTAAAAACCTCCCCTCTAGTAGCTTGCCTAATTTGCAGAGGCCCCTTGGTGCAGAGTTTCGGAAACGCGGCTGAGAAAATGGTCTTCCTCAGTTTCAGCCGGGATTTAAGAACTGAGACCAACAGCTGTCCGGTTGACAGACATCAGCGAGGGGGTTTAAAAATCAACGCTGAACTTAATTGGAAGCCAGTGTGAGGATGGCAGCATGGGGTGAGATGCACATTTGGTCTTTTATCATTGTCCACCAGCTGCAGATGTAATGTAGCGCCCTGGCTAACGTCAAAAAGAGACAAAGAGCAGTAATCTAAACATAAGATAACGGTTACCTAGTCCTACCTGGAGAGAAAGGCAGAGATATGAGATGAAAAGAGAAAATGTACCATCCTGTTGACACAGTTATCGAAAAACACACTATTGCAACTACATTAGTGAAAAAAATGTTCACCAGAAAAACGTTTAGGACGATCCCAGATAATAACAAGTAGAGGTTTAAAAAAGGATGTCTGTTTTTGTTCTAACAGAAAACATTTTTCTTTATCAATATTCAATAATTTTGGACTTGCATCTTGCTGAAAAGTTCCTTCTTAGTTAGTTTTGTTTAGTTTTCAAGATACTACACATAATGTGTTTTTACAGTAGGGGTGCATTTCTTTTTTCTTTTTACAAGTAGCAAAAAAACCTCCTAATTAGACATAAATGGTGACATTCAGGCTAAAACGTTTGTCCTTCCCAACTCCGATGAAATATTTGGCTCCAGCGTGTCTTTAAAGAGAAAAACCTTTGTTTTTCCAGGCATTCCGGTTGAAGCTCGTACCTATGTCCTCCACCTGCTCCAGATAGTCGTTATAGTCCCTCAGGCTGGGAAATTCTGATTCTCTCTTGTTATAGCTGCAGAGAAACAAGAGGAGCAATCATTCCTCATGCACTGACAATAACAGCATCCATTAAATAAACCATTTTATAAACCATCCCTGCCTTCTCCCCAACACACACATACATTAGATCTCAATTAAGGGGCTATTAAAACACTGATAAGGCGGCAGGGAGGGGCTGGGGAGTAAAACTCTGGCAGAGAAAGAGCCTCAGCCCCCACACCCCCGGGGAGACTCATTGTCTACAAAACAAACATTGTAATGAGGAAGACAAAGGCAGCTTAAGAAGTAGGAGGAGGCCTGGAGTGACATATAAACACATACAACCACACCCCTAATGCCTCACCCACCCACCCCTTCCCAAACTCACTCACATTTTCATCACCTTCTTGCGGATCTCCACCTCCTTGTCCACGGTTGCATCTTCGAAGAGCTGCATGCGAAAGTTGCTCTTCCTCAGAGGCGTGTCGCACTGCACGCAGTTCCCAGAGCCGCGCACGAACAGCATCTCCACGCAGTTCTCGCATCTGCAGGAGGGACAAGAACAGGCAGAACATTGGCAACTCAGCCTAAGTCGAAGCATTAAAAAAAATAATAAACACTGTTTTTAACAGTTTTCTCTATGAGGCATCATTGGAGCGGCGTGTAATAATGGGGGATGTGCTCAAAGATGGCCGGGATTATGATTGGAATGTCGATTAGGCCGCCTCGCACTCTCAGACAAGAGGAAATTAGTCCAACAACCCATCAGTGGAGTGCCTGTCTGAGCTGGAAAAAAACATTAGCTTTATCGTTATTTCATTAACCCTCAACCTTTCTGTCCCACTGCGTAACATTAGAAAAATCCAGCTATGTATTTTATGTACAATATGTGTGAGAACTGATTATAGGTTGGTTAATTTGGGAAAATGTCAGACTTTTGTGTTTTCCAAAATTACCTGAAAAAAGAAAGTAACATAATTAGAACTGTTTGCAATTTTAAAAGGTAAAACAACAAGATAATATTATATTCTATCACATATATCTACCATTAATCATTAGCCCAAACATTAAAACTCAATGTAATGTAGCACAAGATAGCCACAGAAAATATAACATGGGTTTGAATTAATATTTTTGTCTATTGGGGGGATAAATGTAAGCTTCTAAAGCAAACTAGATGAAAGTTCATGATTTATCTGGTTGTAAATCATGAATTAACTGTTTTCAGTCCCATATTCCCAAAAAAAATGGAATCCAGGCTACATCCAGGTTTGATTACTGGCAGATAATTACTGAAATAGTAAATGCGTGACAGCATGAAGTATGCAAACAGATTTACAAAAAAGAAACGCATCCCGTCTTTATTTAAAGAAATTAAAGAACAGATTAGGCCAATTATTGCATTTCAAAAAAATACAAGTGAAACACAAAAAATCTTTGCGGGGCAAAAAGTTTTTCATGCAACCACAAAAATGTTCAATATATTTTCAAGACCAAATACATGACAGACCTCTGTGTGAACGGTTTACGACCTCAAAGCACCAAAGAAGAACGTAGACGTCACAGAGCAACGCAATATTTACGATAGTAACAATGAATGGCGACGTGGTTTAGGATTGAGTTAGCAATCAGAGTTGACCGTATCGTCACAAGATAATAGATGAAAAAAGCTATAATGAAAAGAAAACAAAGTCATTTTTGTGTAATTTTTTTTTTGTGTCCGGATTTAACATGTCTGGCTTCTTCTAACGCAGAATGAAGATGCAAGTCTCACCTCGATGACGTAAAAGTCGGATAAATGCGACACACACGTTCAAACAGCATTCTGATCTTTATGGGTGTCCAAATAAAAAAAATTCAATTTTGATTCGATATCCCAGTATTCAGTATTTGCCTGATGCCGATATTGACCCGATACGATACTGGCATAAATCATGCATATCCCTTTTATAGTGTAAAATGTTAGAGGAGGCTTAATTAAGAGAGTAATATAGAAAAATAGCAAACACTTTGGATGTGTTCACTGGGCTCACCATTCTGGATACAAGCTGATGGAACTGTGTCATTGTGTTAGAAACTTTAGATGCAGGCCGATTAAATCCAATACTCTTTTTTTTCCGATATCTGACCAATTGGGACACCTTCAATTTTTTGGGAGAAAAGATCGTCACTGGACCAGTCGGCATGAAAAAGTCTGGTATTAGTCACATATAGGCAAAGATTGGCATATTTGCCTGTTGTGTGCCGAGATCAGTTTGGCTGCCGGTCAACCAACCATGTCTGCAGCACTCTGATCAGCAGGCACACCCCAGGGCACTATCCTTGGTGTACCCATCAATCTCACCTGTATGCAGGAAGGCATTTACCCATCAGTCACACTCCAGTGGAGAGTAGACATGGCAGACAATGGGAATGTCCTTTTGTGTGCTCCTCCGCCCAAAAAAGAGGCTGGATAAACGTTTGCCCAGTCGCTCTTTTATTTAAATCTCCATGTAGCTTTAATGCCACAAGAATCCAGCTCGTGACGACCCTCACAAAAATGGACATCTGGTTTCCTAAGAGTGCTGTCAGCGTTTGTGCATTGACATAATTTAGAATAATAGAGCCGACCTGAGAGGAAAGGCACATTTTTCTGTGCACCTCACTGCCAGCATGGTTGAGTTACTTTGATGCAGCCAAATCTAGCCAAGTCAAACGTTCTTTAGGGACGCAGACTTCCAGGACGTTTCACCTCATCAGCAGGACGCAAAGCAAAAAAAACACAGCTAAAGAGGAAAAGTGCAGAGAAGTGGAATTTATCTGTTTACACGTAACGCTTCCAATAAGGGTGAAACAAGCCCGACCTGCTACGGCTGAAGGCGCTTACACTCTCATGTGTCAGTTTGGCTTGGCCAAAACGAAGCTGAGATGTAGAAAATGAAAGCAAGAAACATGTGTAGTGTCCAGTTGGTGTCTTGGAGCTGGGAGCGCCCTGGAAGAGGCAGATGTTCATCGGGGCCTCGGGCTACAACAGATCTATAGGCCTCGCCATATGGAGGTGGATGGAGGGATTCTGCTTGTTTCCACAGGCCCACAATGAGCCCATTCATCAATGTGGGGCGAGGAGCGGGACGTAGCTTGCCCCCTGCCCCATAAATGGACCACACAACAGAACCCTCTAAGGGGGAAATCCTGTGTAACTCTAGAGCTGAGTGGTGACCCCTTAAAACAAGGGAGGAGAGTTGCCATCTTCTGCTCTGTGACTGCTTTCATGTTCAGGGACATCTTGCCTTTGCAACCCAGCTCAGACAGAAAGACGTTTCAGAAGTAACAGCTTGCCGCCTCTGTGTCCCAGGGCTGTTGTTGCTGACGGGGTGCTTTGGAGAACTCCCTCTCTCACCTGTCCTGCTCAGAGCTACAGGCTCCTATCTCTTCATCTGCAGCTGTCAGCAGGTCATGGGGGGTGGGGGTAATAGGAAGGTAAACAGGGCCCTCGTGGCTCAGCAAAGAGACTCTGCCACCTCCACATCCTAACCTTGCCACCACATTGTCACACAACCTGCATCTTTGCCAGGAATAGGGCCTCTGGCTTTTGCTGCATCAGAGCTCCTGACCTTCCGAGACCAAAGCCTGAGTCCATGTTTCAAGCCATTATGATAATCTGTTCAACCACAAGATCCTGCTATCAACTTTTTACTTAGTTTAAGAGAGAAAACACATCTACTTTAGCTCCTCTGCTTCTTTTTCTTTTGTTTTCTCAAACCCCCAGTCGGTCGTACCGGATGGCCTCAGGTTCTGGTTCTGCTGGAGGTTTCTCCTGTTAAAGGGAGTTTTTTTTCCTCTCTACTGTCGCTACATGCATGTTAAGTAACGTCTACTTATTCTGCTGGTCCCAGAAGTGTTAATACTGCAGTTCAGTGACTTGATGCGATCTGCTGGGCTTCCTTAGATTAAAACTGACTTGAATAGTAAATTGTGTGTTATGATTTGATTAACTTTCTTGTAAAGTGTAATGAGATGTTATAAAATAAAGCTATATAAGACCTACAATGAGTGGCCATCATGTTCCAAAGATACCAGCATCTAAAAATTGTCTTATTAAGATTACCATCAAGAGTTTCGCTTTTATAAACAACAAAAGTGACACAAAGAGGTTTACAGAGGCTACAGATACAAGGGAAAGGTATCCATTAAACTAAAAAACAAAAGCAAGTAAATAAAATGCTGAATTTAAGTATAAATATGAGTAAATGTTTGAAGTAAAGCTACTGAAAAATACTTTCAATCCTCTTAAGGTCCAAACATGACGTTACATCTAGATGCAACACCCTCGCAAAGAGGGGTCGGGACAATAAATTTAAAAAAAGACAGAAAAGAGACCTGAAAATTTTGATTGATCTACGATATGACAAGGTTAACATTTCGGTATCGGTCCGATAAGTATAGGGCTAGACGGATTTTTAACGATCTGTGTTGGTGCAGGCAAGATTGAGGTTTTAAAACATTAGACGGTGCAAGTTAGACTTAAGTGGCAAAAAAAAAACTGATTAAGAGAAGTTACAGCTCTGGCTAGATGGATTTGAACATTCAACATCACCCATAATGCAAAAATTTAGCCTTTTAGGATTTATTTGAACTGCGTTTGATCTGTGTTGATGCAGGCAGGATTGAGGTGGATTTAACTGAAACAGAGAAGATATAAAACTTCATTTTATTTGTGCGGCAAAAATAGAAATATATGAAAAATACTTAATAAAAGGTATTTGGAACGAAAACAAAAACTGCTCCAGCCATAATAAAACTGTAAATTTGACAGGAAGAGAAAGAAATAAAGTTAAAGATGAGTATGGAAACATTTTTTAGGTTTGAAACATTGTTTGAATTTGTTGGCATTCTTGTAGCTTCATTTGGGAGCATCTGTAGTGAAGTTAAGCTCTTCGAGTGAAGACCAGAAAGCAGCGCATTACAGTGATTAATTACGATTCTGCGTGCAATAAAAGCATGTATTAGTGTCTCTGCATTGGACTGAGAGAGAAACTATCAAACCCTTATTATACACATTATGTGAGTTTCTCTGCTAAACTAAAACTGAGTTATGTCATAAATGAGTATATTGTATAGCATCTATGCCTTCATCTCTATAATATATATATATATATATATATATATATATATATATATATATATATATATATATATAAAATAGCGCCTCAATTAGCCTTTAATCATTAAGATATGCAGTAACATGGATTTGTCATGAACATCCCTATAAAGGTTTAAGGAATATCTCCTGATGACGCCCGATAGAAATTAAAAAAAGTATATGGGACCTAAAACTTAACCTTGTAGAACTCCATACTGCACAGCTCTGTTAACTGGGCAAAACCAACTACTTGCAAAAACAAACCACAATGAACCCTAATCAAACATTTCCATAACTTGGAAGGCATTACCTGATTACTTACAAATAGTTTAATGGCTACTAAGGGAAACCATCCACACCAATGCAGCGTTACACAGTTATTTGCATTCATAGCCATGGGGAACACAAACTAGTCATCAAAGGATCACACAGAGCGTGTGGTTGAACTTCATAAAACAGGAAACCTACATAAAAAGCTATCTAAAGACTCAGGGAGGCCGGTCAGAACTGTTTAATGCCATATTAAGTAGCGGAAAACAAATGGATTTAAGTAGTTTTAGGCCCCAATTCAGTCAAAAAGAAAATATTGAACATAAAATAAAATACAAATAAGTTGATATGGCAAAAAAATTGTTAAAAGAAAGACAGAGCAGCTGTTTCAATGTGATCAATGCTTTGAACAAAGTTCCACTGAAGATCACTGATGGTTTGGAGAAGTGCGAAACTCTTAACTTGGTCCAGAGTGATGGCAAGATGAATACAGCCTGTCCTCAGAAAACACTCGAGGAAAACTTTCCAAATAATCATCTTGCTGTCCCAAAATGACAAAAATTCTAAATAGAAGACAAAGGCGAAGTTTTATTGGTTACAGCAGAATGTAGCAGCCGTTGGGAAGTGACTATCTCACTTTCCTATACCCTCATTATTAAGCCAACATTTGGGTGGGCGATCTCAAACATGATGCTCATGCTAGACACCACAAGGGTCAAATGACAGAGGACCGTAATAAATAATAAACGTAACGTTCAATAGACATAAATTTGCAAACTTGCATTTTGATTTCCCTTTTTTTTTTTTTTTTATGTGATCAATCTGGTAAGTTTAATTTATTTCAGCTGCATAATTACCCTAGATGTTCTCTAAAGGGACTACACAATAAGGTTTGATTCATAGGTTTTGCATGTCTATATATATATATATCTATATATATATATATATATATATATATTTGTGTGTAACAAAATGAGTCTCAAAACATCCATGAAAGGATTTCAGAGGTGAGAAATAAAAAACATAATAAAAACGTTTTGCTCTCAGCAGGTTCAAAGCCAAGGTGACCTGAGTCAGGACGTCGCTTAAAATTGCTTCATTCGCAGAATCGTTTTCATTTTCTGCGTGCAGCTCTCACGAGCCCTCGCTGACCTGATGACGAAGCACGACCACTTCCAAATGGTTTGCTCAATAATAAGCAGAAGACAGGGTCAAAGAGTCACGCTAATCAGGCCGCTGCTGCACATTTGGTCAAAAGCACATCTATATTTATTCTGGAGCTTCTATAAACGGGCGACAGATTACAATGAAGCCTAGACGAGAAGGCATCGGCAAATCAGTGAAAACTCAGAGAGATTGTTAAATTTATGAACAGATATTTGTTTATTTTGACTGTGTTGGATTGTTTAAACATTATTGGAATAAGTTAGAACGAGCTTAAAAGAAAACATTATGGACAAAAAGAGTCACGGTAGGCAAACTTTTAAAACATTAGACGGTGCAAGTTAGACTTAAGTGGCAAAAAAAACAACTGATTAAGAGAAGTTACAGCTCTGGCTAGATGGATTTGAACATTCAACATCACCCATAATGCAAAAATTTAGCCTTTTAGGATT
Organism: Orestias chungarensis; assembly: GCA_032876305.1. Lineage (NCBI taxonomy): Eukaryota > Metazoa > Chordata > Actinopteri > Cyprinodontiformes > Cyprinodontidae > Orestias > Orestias chungarensis. The sequence goes on along the minus strand of JAVLVB010000214.1, from coordinate 1,167,042 downwards.
TATTTGAACTGTTCTATTCCCAGGTTAGAAAAAAATGTAAGCAAATCATCTTTAACTGAAACAATTCAGGCTGGAATTACAAAGTGTCAGAATTGCAAAGCACTGCTTGGATGTTACATTTCAGGCGCTAGCCATCTAAACCTTCCTATCAACAATATATTTAGTAGGTTATATGCACTCACCTGCTACTTTATGCCAAAACCTGATAAAGATTTTAATTTTCCCAAATGCTAAAGGTCCTAGAAAATGTGAGTTCATCATTAAAATACAGAATACAATTTATTTATAAAACACATCGACAGCTAACCATCATTTTAAGACACTTGACAAGACAAATACTTACTCCTATGTTTATATAATGAAACAATTAATTTATCGCAGTTAATTTTGAGTGATCCATGTGCTTTCCTAGCATGCAATACCTTCATTGGTATAGTGTACAATATTTAACGTCCTTCTAGTTCCTGTTTTAAAGTAACTTCTGCAGCTGCCACAATAGTAGATTTTCTTTCTCATGGTTTCTGTTCATGTTTTCAATCACAGTCTATCCAGGCACCTGTTCCCTTTAAAGTTGGACTGATTGTGGGAGCTTACTATTTCATCAACTGTCAGAAACCCACAGTACAACTTACCAGACACACACACATGCCTCAGGTGAATTTGGAGGAATCAGTTAAAGTAACAGTCGTGTTTTAGACCATGTGAGGAAGTCGGAGTACCCTGAGAGAACCCAGACATGCAAAGGGAGAACATGACGTCTTGGTGCACAGCGACAACAGTTCCACCACGCACCCCCGTTTATGTTCCGTGTTGAATCCCATAACCGGAGTGACATTTAAAGTGACCGCAGCATGTTTAAAACACGTCCAAAATAAGTTCACGTTAATCAGAAACACGATTTTAAACCTTCGCCAGAGTTCGTTTAAAACCCGAAACAAACTCCCAGCTTCTCTGAGGCTCGTTTCTGGTTCCCAGCCCTGTTGTGGAGCTTTGGCCCCCCCGCTGCATTCTGGGGCCCTTCGGGACTCACAGCGTGTGTCCGCAGACGTTCACCATCAGCTTCAAGGACGGGTTCCGGTACTTGGTGGTTTTACACCTCGGGCATCCCTGGTGCTCCATTTTTAATCCGCTGTTATTTAATTGTTATGTCAGAAGCAACTTTTCAGTTGTCAACATCTGTGAGCTTCCTCTGAGGAGAACCAAAGCGTTACACTCCAAGCGCTCCGGCCGGAAACGCCTCAAAGAACAAGCGTTCCTACTCCGCGGACATGCGCAGCAGAGAGAAACTCAAAACCTCCTTTCTGCTTTCTATTTCAGTAAACATCCAACTATCTTCAGAGATCTGCTTCGGTTGCATTAAACACATTTTAAATATTCATTATATTATGGGAAATAAAACAAAAATCAAAAAAACTGACTTTTATTGGAGATTGTTTATTTTGTGTGTGTGTGTGTGTGTGTGTGTGTGTGTGTGTGTGTGTGTGTGTGTGTGTGTGTGTGTGTGTGTGTGTGTGTGTGTGTGTGTGTGTGTG
>JAVLVB010000214.1:1138722-1157667 GCA_032876305.1 Orestias chungarensis | reverse complement strand
TCCTCTTGTTTAGTTCTGACGGCATTTTTGGGGACTTTGTAAAGACGTGTCTACAATAAATGGCTGTTTGAAACCAAGAACTGCGTTAAGCTTGATTAAACTCGAGAGGAGTAACAGTTACTTTTATTCTTTTCATGAAAGTACCACAAGATCGTGCAGGCGTGTGAATCTAATAAAATATCAGATTCATCATGCCCACATCTAGATGCCAGCATCAAGTTCTGTGAGTGTTTGCTGCAGGAGGGACTTGTGCACTTCACAGAATCGAAGGCATCAGGCGGGGAAGAAAAACGTTAACATATTAGAGCAAAAAAAAACTGAAAGTATGTTGGTAATCCTGAAAAGGGGTCAGGGATAAAAAATGGTTACTATTTATTTTATTTACGTAAAAATTAGGTGTGTCCGATATCAGATAATATCAGCCTACATCTAAAATCTCCGATATCATCACTCTAACACATGCAGTCCGTTCCAACGAACTGTTATAATTAGGCCCTTTTATCTTTTTACACTACAATAGTAATAAAAGTGTGTATGATTCATGCTGATATCGTATCGGGTAATACTAAAGACTGAAATATCTGTATCATATCGTGAAAAAAGTAAATATCTGGTTTTAACTTTATTTACTATTTTTCCTGAAGGCAACATGTCTCTGAACAACACAGCCGTCAGCTCAACCAGTGAAGACTCCTTCCAGCCACAGGAGAAGCTGACCATGACATCACTGCACCACAACACCGTCCTCTACAGCATGAGCAGCCAGGCGGCTATCAAGAAGGAGCCTCTGGATGGGGGGATTTATTCGCCGTACCACACCGGGCTCCACCTGGACGCCAGCGGTCAGATCAGCTTCACCAGCCACGGAGCTACCTCCACCACCGCCGCCGCCGCCAGCTCCTCCAGCTCCGAGCCGGAGGTCTACACCACCCTCACCAACAGCACGCCTCTGATGGTGCAGGCGGACCAGGACGGCCACCATCACCTCCAGCCGGCGGAGTACCTCGGCGCCCTTGAGGTGCACCGAGGGGCCCCGCCCTCACACCTCATGAACAGTGACTACATGAACCTCTCAGAGAGCAAGGCGGACAGCTCGGGGCCCGGAGGGATGAACGAGATGGTGCGGGCGATGTGCGGGGAGCTGGAGGCCACAGAGGGGAAGGAGCTAGCCAAACTACAGACAGTGCAGATGGACGAGGGCATGCCCGACCTTTAACCTCAGACTTTGAAGCACACACATCCACCTGGGCGGTCATACGAGGAACCTTTTTACTCTTATCTGTGTGTGTGTGCTAGTGTGAGTGTGTGTGTGAGCTTTTAAGCATTGATTTCCTTTAAATTATTTGCCTTGATTTGAGTTTTAAAATGCACTCTAGTCAGAAAGGATTCCGTGTTGTTGGGCTGCTTGAGCTTATCTTAATAAAAAAAAAAAGGAAAGGTACAAATAAAAAGAGGCTGTTTCAGAAAAAGCCTTGTTGGTGAGAAGAAACACTGAGACAAGAAGAAGTCGCTGCAAGAGTCCGAGCCTCGTTCAAATGCACATTTTTATAGACAGCACCTGCTACTTCCTGTAGAGTGAATGTGATCTGCAGCAGCAGGTGCTGGAATGCCGTGGGTCATGTGACCGGGATGTTCCTCCAAACCAAATGCGTCATGTGGGTCGAACCGAAAAGGTCACTCTGACTGGGGAAAGAGGGAGAAAGCTAGCAGTTGAGCGGCTTCACTGAAGGACCTAAAGGGATTGGTTGATAAACACAGAAGAAGTTTCTGATTCAGAAAGAGAAGTGTCCTTGAGGATGCGTTTTAATTTCTCTAAAAGCTTCTCAAGTCCATGCAAGATGCTGCTTCTGTGTTTCACAAGGCGCTAGAAACCTTGACTGTGGAGGAGTGAAGACAAATGTGCCTTTCTGCGGCTAAAAATACCCGGTGGCGAGGTTCTGGTTTGGTATTTTGCACTACCACCATGACATTACAATGTTGGAAGCATCCACTGTGTTGGACTGTCATGCGAGGCACGTCTGGAAGAAAATGCCCACTATTGCAACCCTGGCTCCTGTTTCCAGCCCCATCATCAACGCATGACACAAACACATAAATAATGACGTCTTACATTCTGAGCCGTTTATAGCGCCACAGCTGGTTTTTAGGGTTCCAACAAAGTCCCGAAAAAGTCAGGAAACGTTTGGGATTTGATTTCTGAGTTTTCCAGGTTGTTCTAAGTTTTATTACCAAAACAAAATAATTAGTTTTTCCCTATCTTATGGTCTAAAGGGAGAATTCCTCCTTCTTTGAGTCCTTCCTTCCTTCTCTCCAACCTTTTCCTCTGTTGTTTCCTCACTTGAATCCTTTCTCAATTCATTTCTCAGCCATGAATTTGTTCTTCTTTTCTATTTTCCTACCTAATGTTCTCATTTAGGTCCTTCCATCCTTCCTACCTTGCTTCCTTCCCTCCTTCCTTCCTTTCTTTCTTCATTCCTTCCTTGCTTCTTTTCTTCCTTCCTCCATTCATCTGTTTCCCTTTTGATTGCATTCTTGTGCCCTTCATTCTTCCTTTCTTCCTTAAGTGTCTCCTTTCTCGTTTCCTCCCATGTGTCCTTTCTTTACTTTCCTGCATTCCTCATTGGTTTATTCCCTTATATACCCTTCTGCCCATCATTCGTCCTTGCCTCCTTTTGTACAGTACTTTATTGCATCTTTAATTGGTCATCGTTCGTTTTCTGTCCACCCTTGTTTCAATTCTTTTGTCCAATTTTTGTGTCCTTCTTACTTCCTTCCGCCTCTCCATGTCTCCTACCTCACTTCCTCTTCACTTTTGTCCTTTGGGTTTTTCTTCCTTCCTTTTATCCTCCCTTACCTTCTGCTTTCCTTCTTACCTACTTTACTAGGTCCTGTGTGTTATTTCTTTTCTTCCCTTCATCCTTCATTTGGGTGTTTACTGCTTTCCTTTTCCCCTTGTATCCTTCCTTATATTCCATCATTGTCTCCTTCAATCTCTATTCCTTCTTTGTTTTATTTCCTTTTCTATTTTCTTTCTACACCTTACACCTTCCATTTGTATGTTCTTTGTCCCTTTAGTCTGCTCTCTTTTTTCCTATATATAAAGCTGACCCACCCTAGAAAATAAATGCATTGGGAGCTGTTTTGTTTCATATCTTAAAACTAAGATAAGGGAACGATGAATCTGGAAAACTCCTAAAGTTCAACATTACAAACTTAAAATCTTTAGAGGTTAAATAGCTTTTTCTTTAAAAGCAAGACTAAATCAGCTCCAAGGCAACGAAAACATTTTCTGTCACTCCAAACCAAAAACAGAAAAATTGTTATCATTCACCTTCGCCCAGCATCAAACCATTTCATTAATACGAGTGCCTTTTCCATGTGCTGTGGGAGAATTAGTAGACGGCAGCATCGGGGGTCAGAGGTCTGCAGCTTCTGCCTGAAGGTTTATTAAGCAGACGTTGTGATTGGGCCATTTGTCCAACAGTTCTGCAAACAGTCGAACGTGAGCACGTTTCAACCTTACAGCCAAGTCACCAAATGTTTTCATGTCAGAGATGCTTCCCGTCTTCAGGACGTCTGAGTGGGCCTTTCAGTGAAAGTATCCTCATTGCTTTAATGGTCTAAACCAAACACAAAGAGCAAAAAGTCATTTTTTTTATGTTAGCTTGAATTATATGTTTGTTAACTGAAAGTATATGAATGTATTTTTCTAAATCTACGTACTGCAATAAAAGTTTATATTTATAAAAACGTTAAAAAAAAATAAAAGAACATTGTACTTCATTTGTGTTTTTACGTCGGCCGATAACAATATGGGATTATGGAGAATTTAGCGACACAGTAACCCTGTAAGGAATGCGAGTTTACAACAAAAAGCACATGTCCTCCAGATATTTAAAAGTCCAGCGTTGCCAGATTGAAAGGACGGAGAGAGAGGGGAGGCATGGGGGGAGGCTGCACACGGTAATCCAGCGGGCCTTCAGCAGCTTTCTGCAGACCTGCGGTGATCGTTTGCACATGCTCAACAACCTGGACTTCATTAGGCCTTTTCTCATCTCAGCCTCTGTAATTCAAATAAACAGCAATGAGATTTCCAGAAGTAAAGCTCCTTTTGGGTGGGGGGTCCATAGCTTCCCTCGGATCAGGCCAAACCAAGAGCTTTACCCCTAAAACGAAGGCCAAACCCAACCAGGCTTGTGTGAAGAGATGAATGTGAGCTGCTGTCACTCAGCTCTTCCTGGAGATTTGGGGAATTTCTTTTCTAAGGGGAGAGAAAAGATGGTCCTAAAAAGCAATTTTTTCTAATGAACAGAAGTGTCTCCTCAATGGATTCATGGGATAAGATCTAACCGATGACCTAAATAAACAGAGGCTGTTTGTCTGTGTTCACTGTTGAGGCTCGGGAAAGGAGGGCGGGGGGGGATAGCAGTGACTATAGCGGGAAAAAGGGAGGGAGAGGCGGGCAACCAGGATAGAGTTACCTGTGCACAGGTGACCTCGTCGCCATGGGCAGTGGATTAGTTGATTGTTGGGTATCGGGTAACTCCTCCTGTAATATTGAAGAGGGTGAAAACAGCTTTGTTGGAGCCCGGAACAATAAACCATTTGCAGCAAAAGTCTGTCTCTCACGGGGGGGGGCAGGAGAAAAAGTCCAAATTCAACCTTTTATGTTAAGAGGAGAAGAAAAAGACAGGATAATCGTATATCTCTGAACATTTTGTCCAACAATTTAAATGGCAAAACATAAAAAACCCTTTTTGTCTGAGCCGTAAAAGCGAGGGGACTCTGCCTGGAACTTTGGCCTTATTAAAAACACTGACCCCTGATCTTTCCGATGGTTTCAAAGCTGACATTTAATGCGGCGCAGCAGACTGCAGGCCGCATGTAACATGACCTGGGGAGCAAGGTACTCCACCACTCCACGTCCCACTAATGAGGGGGCAAGAGGTCGGCGGGTACCAGCCGGGGCTGCAAGACCCACCGCTTTTAACCGAGGTGGTTCTGGCAGGAACGTCGTCTGTTCCCCTCCACAACCGAGCAGCTGAATTCGCTCAAAGGCTCCATTTTAACCGTAAGGACGCCAGTTGACTCACAGCTATCTGCCGCTGCCCATCACTCGGGCTGGAAGCATGCAACAAGCACATCATTCACAGATTTGTCCTGGATGGCATGGGACAGAAAGCATAACTCATGAGGACAGCTCTGGGCTTGCATGTGTGTGTGTGTGTGGGGGGGGGGGGGCAGCATAGGGGTGTTTCCCAAAGAGAAACCAGCAGGGCTGTAACAGGAGCAGCAGGCCCGAACGACCGGAGAAAATCACAGCTGCTGCTCAACAACACCACCACCATCACCACCACCAACCCATCCTAGCTGTGCGACTGCGTAGCGCCCCCTCCCTGTCGAAGCCCGCATGGCAATCCCTCATTTTGTTTGTTTGTATTTGTCTGCTTGCCTCGTTTGTTTATTTATCAGCCCCGCAGGCTGAGAACGGAGCCTCTTTAAAACAAATGTCCTCATCTGTCCGGCCGGGGTGTGTTTACCGAGGCAGAGCTCTGTAAAAGCCGCCCCTTAATTGCATATTTGTGGAGGTGGGTCCTCTGAGGAAATGCGTAATGATTTTGATGGCGCAAAGAGAGAGAAGGGGGGATAACCCCAGCGCACTTGTACCAGGTCTAATTTTCCAACATGACAGGAAACTCTGTTAAGCTGATAATTGCAGCTCCAATTTCATTTAACTCACTCATGTCAACAGTTGTGTTTTGTTGTGTTTTACTGCTTTAGCAGAAACTCCCAACATTTCAAATAAATGAACGCTTTAAATCTTTTTGTAAAGCGGCAACTTGTCCTGAATGCGTTTATGTTAAATCTTGGAGACAAAAACTGCTGTAAAATCATTTGCATGCATTTAATAGATATCTTCCTTAAATTCAAAATAGATAATAGATTAAAAAAAACACAACACAACAAATTTGTTTCTGTAAAAATAGCTGAAAGCTCACTTTAGTATGAGAGGAAAGCATATTTTCATTAAGAGGTTCACCATTCATAAAAAAGCAAGAGAAAAAGGAAAAAAGAATAGCTTCTCCATGTGGGAGACTGAGGATTTCAGCATGACATTTTCATGACCTTCCATTTTCTCTCTTTATGAGTAAATTCCACTTTTTGTTGCAAAAATCTGATATAATTTATCTTAGATTTCTGCCCATCTTAAACCACTACAGAGAAACTTTAGGACTGATTTTCTTCTTTAAAATCTTCTAAGATCTTGGCAGCCGTTAGTTGCACAAAAGATGCTATTGTGCTGTTTTTCTTCTTCTTCTTCCAGTTAATAAAGAGAGGGGGGAAAAGGATCCTTTCTGCATGTAAGCGTCTCTCTGAGTTCCGAGTCATCGACTACCGGAGGATTGCTTTCCTGGTCCGGGTTGTGAGGTGGCAGCTCTGGCCGCGGCTGCAAGAGGAGGAGGAGGAGGAGGAGGACAGTCCACATCTTGAACTAATCTGGCCCCCCAGGGCTGCGGGGGTTAAAGGAGGAGGCGCGGCGCAATGTGGTAGAGATATTAGAGAAACCCGAGAGGCGCTCATCAGACAGCTCATTTACTGAAGCTCTGAGGTTTTTACGCAGTCCAGTTTAAATAAAACCCGAGAAAACCCGCAGTCCGAGCAAAGTTCCGTCCGGCACAAACAGGCGTTTCACACCCACTTTTACGCACAGGAAAGAAATATTAGAAATGTGTCAGAAATTACAGGAATGAAAGCTGCTAATGATAACAAAAGTGTATTTCTTTATCTGATACATTGTTAAATGTATTTTATTTAAAAGAAAAGTGAAATAAACATTGATTTAGGTGTGTGTGTGTGTGTGTGTGTTACATTTTCCCCCTGTTGCGCTGTTCTATTCAAGAGTAAATCAACTAATTATCTAAATAGCTGCATTAAAAAATACTATTGTTAGTTGTTTAATAATTTTGAAATATAAAATAAAAACAACATAAATAGTGAATTCCTGTAATTTCACACAATCTGAGCTGCTGATTTGATTCAAACGTTTCTGTCCCATTGTATTAAACTATTTAAAAGAACGAGTAGATTAAATTTTGGGGCCTACAGATTAGAACCCCCCAATAAAGCGCGCAGTTATGCGGGATGAATGCTGAAGGGGAGTTCTGTTTCAGACTTTTGGTGCAGATAAAGAAACGTGATCCGCGAGGCTCAAACCAACAACTGCACCACCAAGAACCAGTGTGGCTCAGAACTCATTTACTAATGGATTGGTTTAGTGTTTCACCCCACAGAAAACACCGGAGCCAGTGTGGTGCCCGTCTAATCTCTGAAATATAAATGCGCACAGCAGGGCAAGGGGGGAAAAACACACGTGATGCAGAAATAAATGTTTTTCTCCTGTTGTTTTTTTTATTTTTTTAAAATGCGTATTTTAAAAGTAAGTTCAATTGCTGGAGTGTTGTGCACTATATATATATATATATATATATATATATAGTTAATGTGTCTGATGTGTCACACATGTGGCCTTCTACACCAGCCACTCAGACGCACACATGGGCAAACCCACATTTTGAAATACGCCGATTTTTTTTTCTGGTGGTCTAGGGCCCATAACTCCTTTGGCAGGTACTATAGGTTGCTCATAAATAATAATAATGGAGCCACATATCCAAGGAATTTATTAACTCATGCCACCTCATAAAATAAACAGCTCCAGCGATAAAGCCAAGGGAAAAACAACAAAATGCTTAGTGTGCTTGCGTTTACAAAGCAGGTTTGGACCTGCTGCAGCAGTAAAACAGTAAACATCAAATGATGTTTCATTTCTAACGGGATCTCCATAACATCATTTGTTTAACCTTAATATCATTGAAGTTTGCATTACTTTTTCTTTTAACTGCAGGCCTTACAAATCTATTGTGGTAAATGTGGAGAGAGGACATTTGCACTCACCTCTGGCATGCATCATAAATATATATATATATATATATATATATATATATATATATATATATATATATATATATATATATATATAAATTTACTTATAATCTAGAGTGTGTTCTTTAAGATCTGGGTAATAATTGATTTGTGCTTAGGTGCAGCTCTGCTCCCTCTGCTGCAGAGGCAGAGGGACTGTGGGGGCGGGAGGTGGGCTGCGCTCCTATTTCAGCCCCTGACGCAAAGCCTCAGGGGAGGAAACGGAGCCGCAAACCCAGTCCTGCTCTGCTGTACAGGGTGCAGGGCAAACGCAGAGCCAATCACCGAGACGCACAGGCTCCCTTTAAGTCTGACATATCTCCTACAGGAACAAATTGTCCCAACAATCAACATCCCGATCTGCTGCGCGTATCAGGGGTTTTTGCAGAGGAGCGGCTTGCGACTCACAGGCCCGCGCAGCGTGGGACGAGAGCGCGGCCGAGAAGCCCGTGGGACGACCCGAGACGTTCCCAGTCGCCTTTTTGTTTTTATTGGATACCAAGGGGTTTATCTTTGGAGGAGCGTATACCATGTCGATATTGCCGTCGTTCGGGTTCACGCAGGAGCAAGTGGCGTGCGTCTGCGAGGTGCTGCAGCAGGGAGGAAACCTGGAGAGGCTTGGCCGCTTCCTGTGGTCCCTGCCCGCCTGCGATCACCTCCACAAGAACGAGAGCGTCCTTAAAGCCAAGGCTGTGGTGGCTTTCCACCGGGGCAACTTCAGGGAGCTGTACAAAATCCTGGAGAGCCACCAGTTTTCTCCGCACAACCACCCGAAGCTGCAGCAGCTCTGGCTCAAGGCGCACTACGTGGAGGCGGAGAAGCTGCGCGGCCGGCCGCTGGGAGCCGTGGGGAAGTACCGGGTCCGCAGGAAATTTCCGTTGCCACGCACGATCTGGGACGGCGAGGAGACCAGCTACTGCTTCAAGGAGAAGTCCAGGGGGGTCCTGAGGGAGTGGTACACGCACAACCCGTATCCGTCCCCGCGGGAAAAGAGGGAGCTGGCCGAGGCCACGGGACTGACCACGACGCAGGTCAGCAACTGGTTCAAGAACAGACGGCAGAGGGACAGAGCCGCAGAGGCCAAGGAGAGGTGCGTGCGGCTGTCAGCGTCCTCCTGCATCCTTCCACAGACAGATGCATGCTGCAGATGAAAGCCGAGATAGTTCATTTAGGGACGAGAATAACAACAGAGAGGAGAGAATCTGCCTTCCTGTTAGGATGGATGAATACATAAATAACACCTGGAGCTATTCAGAGTTTATAAAAATATATACAGATGGAAAAAAACTGTGCAGTTAATTAGTTATATCCATTTTTAAATGAGATAGATTCAGCTACAGTGTGTTTTCATGTGTGTTTTTGACTCTAAGCATAAAAGGCAAAACACACGGTAAAAATGTCTAAATAATATTATTTAATTGCTCATTTCAATTCTTTACTCTTTTAAATGAATTATATATATATAAAAAGAGAAAGTCATGTGATTGTGGGAACAGGCTGAGTAAATATTATTTCGTTGTTGTCATCTGACTGAATTCCTTACAGGGAGAGATTTGTTTGGGCCTCAAGTTAGTTTAGAAATATTTGTCTAAAATTTTTTTTACATATTTATAAAGAAATGTTTATTTTTTTTACCGGAATAGGAGATTCGGTTAAATGAGAATAATAATATAAATAATAAAAGTTTTGTTTTTGACCTGGATTTATCAGAACCACAGTAAGAGTTAAAATAATTGTTTTGTTTTGTTTTTTTGTCTTTTTTGCACATTAAAGACAAAACTGACCTTTTTTTTCAATGTTTGTACTTTTGCAGAGAGAACAGCGAAAACAGCAACGCAGGCGGCAACAAACAGAACCAGCTGTCTCCTCTGGACGGAGGCAAGTCTCTCATGTCCAGCTCGGAGGACGAGTTTTCGCCTCCTCAGAGCCCCGACCAGAACTCTGCTCTGCTGCTCCAGGGCAACATGAGCCACCCAGGGGCCTCCGCATACCCCATGTCCGGGCTGGGGGCCCCTCAGCCGGTGCACGGCATGCACGGACACCCGCACCAGCTGCAGGACTCCTTGTTGGGACCTCTAACCTCCAGTCTTGTGGATTTGGGCTCTTAAAGAGACAGCCAGATGAAAGCAGACGACAACAAAAAACAAGCGAAGAGGACTGATGTATGAAATAACACTATAGTAGCCTACATTATAATATAGACTGACTGTCTGTCGTTAAATTTTTGGTTTAGAGCAAAACTCTTTACTGCGCTTATTCTTCATCCGCCGAACGGATGTTTTTAATTTTTATTTTTCCTGGAAAAAAAAGTCTCCCTCTTAACTGATGAAACACTTAACAGGATCAACCACCTGCTTAATTTATGATATTTTGTCAAAACAACAAAGAAACAATTATTAGCAACCTCTTGCGTTGGGAACTAGAGGAGGTTACTGTTGTCATTAGAGCCGTGGTAATTAGTTTCCAATAAAACCGAATTAATGCATTCGTCTCCGTGTTATTTGTGCATTTAGAGGAAGAAGTAATGAAGAAAAAAATAGATGAGGTCATTTTATAGGGGTTGATATTTATAGATGGAACATTTAATTAGAATTTTTTTTTTTTTAGGTATTTTTCTAAACAGATTAAATCTTGATGTGTTTTAAACAAAGGAGGTGAATCTAAACGCAGATGAGAGTAAACATCAGCAGCTGTCTGTCGCTGTGTACACAAGAAACACCTACTTTTTTATATTGAACGTCCAGGCTGCTCCATAACGCAGGAAGGTTTTCTCTCTCTCTCTCTCTCTCTTGTCATTTTCAGCTGCAGATCATTGGCTTTTTTTTTTTTTGCCATGTTTTCTTTCCTCTCTCCCAGAGTTTCTTCTGTCGGTTCCGGGTTCATGGGAAAGAGCCACTCAGCTCCTCACGTTATTTTTAGTGGGGAAAAAAATATGTAAGCAAATATAAAATGATAGAAATAATTTCAGGAGTGGGCAGCTCTGCAAAACCACCCACCGCCGTGCTCTCCTCTCTGCTCATGTCAGGGTAAATTGTTTTGAGCAGAGAGCACCGAGGATTTCCTGAGCATAATCTGAAACAGTCGCTGCCTGCCTCACCGGCTGATTGCAAAGATTGCAGCACCCAGCTTCGGTGGAGGGGGCCTCGGGGTGTTTTCTGCGTCCCAGAGGCCTCGCTCCTTTTTCAGCCCTTTTTTCTGCCCCCGCTGTCGGATTTTCATGCAGCAGAACTGCAGCTTTGCGTCGCTTTGCGTGTAGAAATAACCTTAAAATAAATGTTACAGAAGCAGCTGGAAATTGGTTTTCGCCCAGTTGCTTACATGCAAACTCTTTTCAGAAATGCACCATAACAGAAGTGCAGTAAAGTAGAGATAACTAGAAAAATATGTATGATATATTATGATTACTGCAATAAAAAACAACAACATTGAAGAGGCGACGAGGATGCAAGCAAAATGCTTCTATATCTAAAATACAGAAAAAAATATTTAATTTTGTTGGAACCCACATTTAAAGTGTTTCCCACCATAATTCACGAAATATGTTTTTATCTAGTAGGTCTAGTAAAAAAATCTCAAAATTAATAATCGTACCATTAGGTTCTGAAAAAAAAGCAAAAGCAATGAGACAAAAAGTATTTTTGAAATTGTACAACTTAGGAATTAAAAAATTTATTGTTTTTTTAGTTTTTTTATGTGATCTTATGTTTATTTTCGTCTTTGAATTGGATTGAGAAAACTGCAGGAAAAATGATTGGAGGGATAAGCTAATTTTATGCAAAGTGATCCCAGTTTTGTTGCCATTCTTTACAACAAAGTAAACACGAACATTATCTTTAAAAAAAAATCAGAATGCAGTTTTATTTTAATTGTCAAACATTATATATTATTAATTGTTTAAACTTTTTGTCCAAAGTCTCTTCTGCCTGGAAAACTTGGAAAACTTGTGATTTGTTTTATAATTTTTTTTTGTTTTGCATACAGGTTCTGACTCTTCCTAGCCCTAAAACTAAATGTTTCTTTTCATTTGATATGAATCTCCAAATATGATCTGGTCTATAAAGGGTAAAAACAGTAAAAAAAAAAACATATTAATACAGAACTCAGCTTGTTTAGAAATACATCACAAACTTCTGATCTGCAGAAGGATCAACTTTGAACCCATAATGTTTCTTTGTAGATAATTTATGGTTGCTATTAATATTCCTTATGCAGAAGTTATGTTCTCTCTTTTTTAATTTAAGAACAAATTAGAAGCCAAGTGATCATAAGTCAGATTCCTCATACCTGCTAATGTAATGAAAACATGGCCGGCAGAGTGTGAGGATTGAACATGGCAGGCAGAAGTTATCAGAGTCTCCTCCAGGAAGTCCTCGAGACTGAAATCAATCTCTCATGGAAACTCTTTTAATCAGGCTCAGACCATGCGCTTCAGAAGCAGCATCTCTCTGCTGCGTCCTCCACTCTATGTTTTATTATCTGGAGCAACAAGTGCAAGAGGAGGGCGTTGCTCCAGGCAGCCTACACAGGAAGAGGACAAAAGCTGGAGGTTAGCGTCATCCCGAAGCAGGCCAGCAACAACAGCTGCTGACGGCAAACAGACAGAGTCATCAAAAGGGTATTTCGGAGTAAGTGGCAGTGGCTTTAAATCAGCAGCAGGAAGAGGCCTGACGTGTGCAAATAAACATGGAGAGTGGCCTGTGAGCTCAAGCCTGCGTCGAACCACCTCGGCCTATAGGTCAGTGTTTTCTTTCGGGCATCCAGTAAATCTCCAAGGCTGAGGAGATTTCTTTCTTTCTTTTTTTTTGATTTTGGTTGAACTGTTTGTCTGCAATTTCTGGTGCCTGTAGGTAGTCAAGATCGTCCCAGGTATCCATAACCCGAAGACTGCATGAGGGTTGTGTGTGAATCAGTGGAGGTGGGTGGGGGTAATGCAGAGGAGTTGGGCGGGTGATGAGGGACAAAAGGATCTTTTCAGGTCTGCCTCAGAGGGGTGGAGGTGGTGGTGTGGAAGGTAGGGGGGGGTGGGCAGCAGAGAGATTTTCTTACCAATGATGCATGGATCTGACAATGCTCCTGGCTGTGTGTGCGAGAGCGTGTGTTCACGAATGTTTCCTAAGAAAACAGAGCTGATCAAAGTAAATCCCTACAGTGACCAAACAGTTACGTTTCTATAGCATACGTCTTGAAGCCCTGCACAGTTCTCCCCTGGAAAATGTTAATGAGGCTGATAGGAGGGCTCCGAGCCAAAGACAGCTTCCATGCTCGGGAGCAGGAAGCCATTCAGGAAGCTCCTATGTGACACAGCTGAAAGAAATATTTATCTCTTTCTTCCACTCCTCTGAGTGATGTGAGACCTGGAGTTCAGAAGCAAGGAGGAGGGGGGTGGAGGAAAGGGGGATGCAGAAGAAAACCCCTAAATATAATGGTGTTAAGTAGCATGTTATGAGTCAAATAAAGACCGGAGTTTCATATGTTATATAATAATGGACATAATAATGCAAAAATGTACTATAGAGAGGAAAAACCCTTTAAAACAAGATAAGACATGCATTCACTGTCACCAAGAGCCAGGAGGCAGAGGATCACATGACCAACCGTCAATGGCACAAAGCTCAGCTCTGGTTTCCAAAAATCAGATATCTATATTTTTGGAGCCTCGACAGTAAGATGATATTTGTTAGCGTCATTAGTCTCATGAACTCAGACAAAATAGTGACTCAAGCCCGAGGGTTAGGGTGGTTTACAAAAACCTTTAAAAGAAAAGTAAATGTCATTTTCAGATTTGATGGATGACAACAAGGGAGTACAGGCATGTTTGAGATGAAGAGAGAAAAAAATTAGAATCAATGGAAGCTCAGTAAAAAAGAGGAATAAGCATATTTTAAACTGACTGTATTCAAAGAAGTTAAATTATCGGACATTTGACAGTTTCTCACTTCTTTTCATTATTAGATTTACTGTTAAAAACTTGTTCAGTTAGTAAACCTAAATAAAACATAAAAACCAGTAGAAAATTAAGGGGGGATTGTGATAAAGTGAACATGCAAGTGAATAACCTTTCAGTTCTTTGATTTTACAAAGAGACTCTTTTTTTTTTAAATTACAAGGTTTTTATTTAAATATTGACATCTAACCTGAAGTTTGAAAAATACTCTATTGACAAACAAAGATAAACCGGAATTGTAAAAGGTGAATATCTAAGCGAAATCCTGTTTAGAGTAAATTAGCAGCCGGTGCTGCTGATATTCATGTGTTTGTATCTGCAAAGCATACGGGACTGTGTTTGCACACTACCAGGAAGGAATGATATCAGCAATGACCTTAGAGATCATACAGCTCCTGCTTATCAAGCTATTATGAGTCTAGATTAATTTACAGACATTTTAAATGACTGAGACTCCATTTGAGACTCTACAGGCCTCAGTTGGCACCTTTAATATTAATGTTCATTATTGGACATTTAGGTTTGACAACCAAATGCATAATATGTGCAAAAACATTTTAAGAAGGAAAAGAAAGGGGGAGTTGTGGAAATGTGACTTTTTTAAACTTTAAAGCACTTTGAATTGTCTTGTACACGAAAAAGTGTTATACAAATAAACTTGCCTTGCCTATATTATTATACTGTTGCATAGATAGTCATATAGTCATATTAGATTTTTTACCATTGCCCCACCATCCTCCACTAAGCTCCGCCAGACTAGCGACAGCAGCAATTGTCTGCTAGAGCTGCGTCACAATATCCTGAGCTGCCGTTTTCCTAGAGTAGATAACAATGTAGATCCTTTGTGCAACAAACTCCAAACAATCTAGTAAATGACATAAATGGAAGGTATCGAAAAGGAGTGTTGGGATGAAGGAGTGTCGGAAATATAGGAGCTCCCTAAAGTGGCAGAGGCCAATTTCAAGGCATTTCAAGAGGCAAATTTTAAGGTTATGATGCAAAGTCTATGTTTATGTTGTTTTTAATTAATTGTGCTTTTAAATGGGACTATGTGTCTGTAAAATACATAATAAACCTCCATTAATTCCTCTCTGCACCAATTGTAGGGTTACAATAATACAAAGCAGCATTGCTTTAAATTTGTTTAATTCAAAAAGCTTAAAAACACAATTATAAAATAGCAAGATTTCTAAAAAGGTAATTGACAGATGACTTCATGTAGCAAACTAAATAAGCAAACAAACGCCCTTCAGTCCCCCTCTCAGAGTCACTGTGGATTCAACCCATCGCTCTTTTTATCCTCCCAGGCTGTTCATGCAGTCGGCATCTATCCCACGAGGTGAAGAAACTCCATCTAACATGACAGAAAATATATATTTTTTACATATAATTTACTGATATATTAAATTATAATATAAATAAAGCTCCAGAAATAAGACATTACAGCCACCCTGTATCGGTATTCCTTTTATCCACTGTATTAGCATTTTCTCTCTAAATGTATAAAGTGACCCATGCTCTATTTTGTCTGTCTGGTTTAATATTTATCTAATACAGATTAACCACTACGAATAATTTCTCAAACATTCAACATAATCTGCTTTCAATCACGCTAGAAAATTATATCTAATCAGATGTTTTTTTATAATAAACAATAAAATTAGTGGGGTTCTAGATCAATCCCCTTTTTCGTCATGTACGTTTTCTTGTACGTTTCTTCTATTTATTTCATACTTGACTAACACATTCTACTAACTTATAAAATGAATTCCTTGCTACTACCTGTTACAGTTCTTGATATTATACCTTAAGGCATGAGAATATATATAAATTAATTACATACTCCATATCTCTGTGATATTTAAACATCACTTCAATCAAATCAATCAATCAAAAATACTTTATTTTTCCCAAAGGGAAATTAAATTATTTGATTATTAGTGTACATTTCATTACTGTACATTTGGGATTTATCCCATGATAAGACATATTAATGCACATTTCACATATCTTATTAAACAAAACGAATGCACGGTTAACTTTCAGGCACGATATAGAATCTTGTTTTAGTCAATAATACTTGAATATTGATTTATAAAAAAGTTAAATTAGTAAAATTGTCTTATATTTCCACTTTGAACAAGTTAAAAATACAGAAATTAAACGGGAAAATGTATTTTTTTATTAATATTTGGGAAATGATGACGTGAATTAAGGTACAGTATCTTGCTGAAAAGTTACTAGAGAGGTTTATCATATTTCAGGTGTACCAAAATATTTACAACACAAACTAGAGAAAATACTTTTTCAGCTTTTTTTGTGCTTTTGCTGTGAGAGATAAAGGGAGCTGTCGTGATATTTGGTTTTATATCCTGTTAAATGTTCAACCATAGTGGAGCTGTCGTCCAGGACGCGAAGGTTCAATTCCCAACTCGGGTTCTGTTTGCATGTTATTCTCTGTGCATGTGTTGCTTCTTTCCAGGTACTCCAAATTCCCGCCACACTTTAAAAACATCTCTATTAGATTACCAAGCCTCCCTTAATGACCCTTAGATTATGTTTGTCTGCTGGGCTGTTTGTCCTGGAGGTCTCTGATGAACTGGTGACCCAATGACCTCTGCACCCCCCCTAACAGAACCCTGGAAGGATAGGCAAATGGATGGATGGTAAATTTGGACACAAAAGACATAAAAAATATAAACATTTTCAAATATAGCTAAAATTGTATCTTTAGTTTTTTTTGTCTTTCTTCTTAGTTTTAGATCAATTAGGATTGCCAAATAATTTTTATTTGCCTAAATGCTAAAATTAAATTGATTTTGCCATTTTATGAAGCCTCTGACAACCTAGTTCCTAGGATCATTGTGAAACAAATCCTAAACAGTAATTCAGGTAAAATCCAGCCCAAGGGATGCTCCGTTTACAGTTGGGCCTGGAGGTTGTCATGCTGGGAACCACTTAGTGGCTGGGTTAAAACATGGATCCCCTCTTCCAACAGTTTTCCACTTGTGGGAGGCTACAAAGGGGTTAAGCTGGATGGAGACCCTGGATATAGTATGGGGATCTCAAGACTTTGAATGTGAGCTATCCAATGGAGGAGCCTGAGGTGCTGTCTGGGGTTGATATATCGGCAGACTCATCTGGATGCATGGGCGGATTCCGTATTAAGCGGAAAATAATGAATGGATGGATGGAAGAACAATCCCAAACTATGCCTTTAGACTATTTATGAAAACCGATATGATAATGATAAAGAAGATATACCCTTGTAAGATTCTTCTAGTTCCATCATTTGTTTCAGCAGAAATTGGCCGAAACTCCACCAAACTGTTTTTAGAAGCTTGTCAAAGAGACTGTTCAAAGTCAATAATACCAAAAACTGAGGAAAATACATGTACAGTTCTACTTTAAAGAAATAAATGATTAATTATTTTGGCATTTAGCAAATAGAAATAATTTTGGCAATCCCCAACGATTGAAATAGGAAAGGTTCTGTTCAATCAGAAAGAGAAACACAAATACTGTATCATTTTACACAGTATTTACACGTCTGGTTTCAACTGTATTGGGCAAATTATAACAACAACTTTTTCATAATGCTAAATTAAATGTGGAAGACATTTTTGTTGTTGTGTTTTTTTTGTTTTTTTGTTGTTGTTTTTTTGCTGATACACTTTCTAATATATCATCAAAAACCCTGATTCTTTCTAGATGATTCTGTATTTTCTGCTTATTGCAGGATTTTTGTCAAATCCCGGTTCACAAAGTTAGTAAAATATTTTAGGTTGTGAAAATATGAAATCAATGCCATAGAATTTGACAGTCACAACATCTAATTGTTCCAACATTTGACTTTTGTCTCATAAAACATCAAAAAATGTAAACATTGTGTTTCTTTGATTACATAAACCAGAATATGTTTAAAAAAAAAGTCCCATTAAGTTTACCAATAAACATATTTTTCAATATAAACTTGGAAATGAATTGAATTCTTTTGAATTTTTTTTTATTTTCTGCAAAAAAAAATGTTTTAATTTTGTAAATACTGAGAAAATCTTGTTGCATTATTAGAAAACGCACAAATATAAATATATCTAGGTGTAAAAAGACTATGTTGGTTAATGTTTATTTTCTAAATACTTTGGGTGTTAAAGGCACATGTGTGGAATCAATGCAGTAGAGCTTCATATAGTTATAATAATACTAATATTGACTCTGTGGCTGAGTTCTGTCATGGAAGGAGCAGGAAAGATTGCAAATTGATTTGTTATCTTATTTTGTTTTTAAAAATAAAATCACATGAATTATTAAATTGGATAAACATTTAATACCTCAGTGATGGAAACATTCACATCTCTTGTTTTTTTTTATACCAAGACAACCAGATATTTCCAGATAGTTTTTTTTAAATTATTGTTTCAGCTTTACGCATAAAAAACACTGAAGTTCTTTAATGGTTTTCAAAGATGTTCACCTTCCTTTCTCCTTACAGTCATATTTGATTATTAGCCACCAATCTCTAGAATGATCTTGGTTTATAACAAGTTAAGTTAAGCTTGGTAGTTTTTCCAATGATTAATTAAGTAATGTATGATCAGAAAGTGGTGTATCTTTTTTGTTTTTTTGTCTTCTTGAACAATAAGTGAACATTCATATAAGCAGAGCCAGACATGTCTTTGTGCAGACACAACAATGGGAAGCAGTATGGTAGATGGGATTATGAAATCTATCCCTTACTCCTGAGGGGCATCGCATCATCCGTCCTTCAGGCTCACAAGCAGCTCAAGTAACGACCCCCACCCCTTCACCAACATGATGATGCCCAAACCACAGCTACCCTTCACAAGGACCCCTAAACCAAGTTTGGACTTTGTTTGTTTGACGACGCAGGAGTGACATCAGCCCGAATCCGAGCTGCCATTTTCCCGCTCCCTTGTTATTCATCCTTGTACTGCAGGGTGGGATAAAATACCTTGGTTGGTTTCCTCACAAAAAAAAAAGAGGAAAAAAAAAACATT
>JAVLVB010000214.1:1115383-1135027 GCA_032876305.1 Orestias chungarensis | reverse complement strand
TAGGATGATGTTAAAAGTAAAAATAAAAACGAAACAAAAAACTGTATTATTATAATTAATTACTCATTCAAACAAGACAGCCTTCTCTCTGGTCTGTCCTAATAACTTGTCTATTGTAGCTCTTGGACGCCATCTGGCACTCACACTGCATTACTACAAGTAAAAAGTATCCACATCGGATTTCCACTTAAAGTACCAAATTCCTCAAGTAAATATTTATAGAGTTTATATCTGTTGATTTTATGATGATGGATTATGGCATGAACAAAAAACAAAACAAATCAAACTTTTTGAATAGAATATTACATAACAACTGTAAATACCTTTTAGGACCTTATGAATAGTTTATAATTGGACAGTACAGTAAATGCAAAGATTTCTTTGTCACGGCTCGTTTTGCATGAATTACTGCAACAATGCGGCGTGGCATGGATGAGTTCAGCTGTAAAAACTGTGACTGGGGTCAATTAATATCTATTAGGAAACACTTAGTAACTGTTGTTTTTATACATTTTTAAGAATAAAATTTACGCAGATTATTAGGAATTAAAATCTATTTTATTATATTAATTGTCAATTTGTTGCCATAATTTATTTAAGTAACCTCTATTCACAGTTTTTACAGTAAAGCAATGTGTTTTTATCCATCATTGACTGTCTGCTGGACATCTGTCAAGTTGTGTCACGTGTGTCTGGGTAGACCACAATATGGTTATCATTTACCAATAATGTAATAAGTTTTGATTGTTCTTGTGTAGTTTTTAACTGTAAGAGAGTTTGGGTTTTTAATAAGATGTAAGCTTTATTTAAAAAAAATAAATAAGAAAATGTTTAGTAAATCTACAAGTTTCCCTTGTTGTACATAAAAACTGAAATAAGTATATTTTTTGAGGATTTTTCAGTTTTGATTCAGTAGTCTTTTGTAGAAAATGAACGACATAATCTATTATATTTTCAGATAAAGTTAAGGTTTAGCAGGATGAATCCATGTACGTTTCTTACGATATTTGCTAATAAACAATTTACAGAACGAAAAGAAAAGAAAAAAATCTTAGCCATAATGTCGCCCTTTTCTTAGACGCTGTCTCCATCTAGTGGTTAAAGGTTGTATTTGGCCAATTGGTCAAAGAAATCACATAGAAAAGAGGTTTAATGTTGAACCTGGAAATACCGTGTGTATATGGTGTTTAATTAATATTTAAAAGATTAATTGCCACGTTGTAGATTACTTTCTGTTCCAGTGAGGTCAATGGACAGAAGTAGACTAGATGCAAACAGAACAGAAAATGCATGATTTGTCTTTTAATGGGAGGAGAAATACTTCTAAATACTACAGGAACAGTTGGATTTAATGATTAGTCTTTAATTGTTTCTAAATCTATGTAAAAAATAATTTCAATTAAATAAAACCAGGTTCAGCACTGTTGTTATTTATTGAAAAAACATAAAATTGCAAATGAAGAACCGAATAGGAGAGTTTAAAGGTGGGAAACATAAAAACTAACATAAAGGCACCTTTGACTTAACTGACAAACATCCTGAGGTTTCTTAATATTTAAGACACGATTTTTTGTTATTTCTGTCATTGAACTGACATCGTTTTAGAAAAACAACATAATAACCAACAGTCAAACATGGTGATGTTAGTATGATGGTCTGACTGACTTGATGTTTTCAATGGAACCATGGATCCTGCTCTCTAGCATAAACTCCTGAAGGATAATGTCGCGCTGTCAGATTATGAAGCTAACTTTAAGGACAGTGGGTTATAAAGTAAAACATTGTTTCAAAGCACAGCAGCCTATTAATCTCTAGAGGGCTACAAAATGTTCTGAGGGATCTAATCAAAGTTGGGACAGATTGTGGTTGAACTGGAACTATTCTGCAAATAAGAGTTGCGCAATCAAGAATCAATGCAAGTAAAGGTATGCCGTGTGGAAGGTTCACCGAATGGTTCATTAGGGTTCTCATCTGTCACTAAAGCATAAAGACAAAATAATAATTCAACATATTTAGAGAATGAGTTGTGAGTCTAAGTCTAGAGATGGATACAAAAATCTAAAAGACATTGAAAAATTCCTGGAGTTCAACACAATCCGTCACCAAGATATGAAAGGAGTATGGCCCAGGTTTGATCCACTTGTGAGTCAGCAAGACGAAGTCTAGTGAGAGAGTTAGCAAGAAAGCCTGAAACTTTGCTGAAGGAGTTAGAAGTTTAATGAGCTGAGATGGGAGAGGCTGCAGACAAAGCAGCAATAAGAAAGCCACTGTTGAAGTAAAGTGATACATTTGAGCACAACAAGGTGAAGGTTCTGGTGTGGCCTAGTCAAAGCCCTGACTTCAATGCAACAGATAAAATGTGTCAGACTTGAAAATGTCTGTTCAGAGGTGATCTGCCAACATTTGTCCACACGTATTTTTATGATATCACTTATTTTATGTTAAATGTTTTTTATTTTAATGTAATTATTTTGTAGAAATCAGTTTTACCTTTGACATAAAAGGATTTCTGTAGTTTTTGGTTTGTCTAATAAGTCAATTCTAGTTGAGTATTGTCAGGTTGAGTCCTTTCAGTGCATTCTCAGGTTGTCCACAGGGGGTCACAAGACCCCTCTCCGCTGGAGCACCTTCCTCCACCAGCAAACCTGCCCAGGTGCCTCATGTTGACGCTGACGAGCTGAAGCAGTATAAGAGGAGCGGAGGATCGGCTACTCGTCACCTGAGTGTTTGTTGCTCCTGGTAACCTTTAGTTCTCCGTGTCATGTTCTCTAGCCTTTTAACAAACTTTTAGTGATTACATGTCCTCAAGTTTTTGTGATTTTCATGCCTCTAGTTCTCTAGCCTTTTTGTAGATTTATGTTTTTAGTCTCTAGTTGTTATAAGTTGTTCAGTTTGCTTCTTTGGCCCATCTAGTTTGAGATTTTTGTAGTTTATCCCCTTTTTGATTACTTTGATACTTTCCTGTTTTTTCCCCCTTCGTGACCCCTCATTATCTCCTTTGCTCAACCCTGGTTCTCACAGTCTCCAGTGTCCCACTCCTCCAAGATTCTCACCGGTCATCACAATCCTCTGCTTTCTCCGCTCCTCATGGCTCAGCTCGGTCTGCCCACTCCAGCAACTCTGCATCTGCTGCGCTCTCCCCCTGGACAATCCTCCACCTGGATAAAGCTGAAAGGACTCACTACTCACTCCTCCATGGCGTCAAACAACTTAATCTCAAGTAAGATCTTTCCATTAATCATCAAGATCCGTCTGCATCACCTCACATGCTCTGTTCACCTCTTCAGAATCCTTCCTGCCGTCCTCTGCCGCCAGCAGCTTCCTGGTCCATTGTGTCGATACTGGTAATCTCACAATGCACCACGACTGTTGTTTCTAATCTGAACAGCTCTCCAGAGAGAGGAGCTCAATCTGCTGTCAATCCCAGGCTTCTGGTAGTGCCTCTACAAACAAAAGCTCCCAAGATAATAACCAGCTCTCGCACAATCAGTGATCGATATTTCTCCAGAAGTCACGGAATGTATTCATTAAAATAAAATAAAAAGTAAAAAAACAAGGAACACTAAAAGGAACTAATCAATGTCAGCTATGCTGCAAAAACACAATGTAGTCAATAAAGTCTCATTAAACGTAAAGTTATGTCATGAAGCAGTTCTGCTTTTGCAGTTAACTTGATTTGCTCAAAAAAGCATTGTTAGCCAAACTTCTGCATAACAAATAGAACATTTAAAGTTTGTGTGAAAGTTTCTTTTGTGTTCTTTGAATTGATTTTACTCTCTGAAACAAAACGTGAAGCAATTGCTTTTATGATTTGCTTGAATAAAGTCTGAGCAGGGGCTCTGTCCATGGTGCTGAAATTACGCTGCCATGAATTTATGTAAAAAAAGGCTGCTTTTATAAATTCCTATATTTTGTTGTTGTTCATTATTCTTAGCAAAAAATAGTATTTTTTGCATGTTATTGTTTAACCAAGAGAGATTTTTAAATATATTTAAATTGATTTTTAAATACTGATAGTAAAATTTTCAAATATTTTATGTAAAACTTTTCTATTTATTTTGTTATTATCCTGTGGGAATCATTTTTTACTCATTTTTTATTGAAGATATTATTAATTGCTTTTATTAATTGCCTTTAATTTTCACTGGCAATTTAAATTAAAATTGATCCGGTTAAATCATAATGCACCAACTGGCAATAGTTGCTCAATCATCCATGTGTTCCAATTATTCCTAGTCATAAAAAAATACATCAGGTTCAGATAATTATCAAAATCAGTTTAAAACGTTTTCAGTCAAAGGAAACCCAGCAGATTAGATCAAGTCATTGATTTAGAGCATTAACTCTTCCTCGATCAACATGTAGCAACAGGAGAAAACCACTAAAACTAGTCTCTCTCTCTCTCAACCACCCCTCGTACTCCTCAGTGTGGGCGGCTCTTTGTCTCAAACTTTGGATCGTCTATCAGAGGCCTGGGACTTCTCCCTCAGTATTCTTAGCTTTTCCAAGGACTTTCCTCTTCTGAGTTGAGATGCCTGACGTTTCTCATGCTTCGTGTGCTCCAATGACCACAGGACCTACAGTTGTTTCACCTGCCAGGCGTTTTCTAGCTCTACTTTCAGACATTCGCATTTTGCCACTTTCTCTTGTCCACATTCATCACAATGACAGTCTTCTGGCCAACCAGCCAGACATCAGAACTCGTATGTTGACTATATGTGTGTGTGAGTCAGTCTCCTGATTACAGGCCCTATAGGGATATAATCACACTGCATGACTTTGGTGTACGCGTCTCTCATTGGCCTGCTTCTCTTACTTGTTCTTTGGAGAACAAAAGTGGTTTCACGTCACGCTCAGAGGAAAATCCTCATCCTTATGTTCCTTGTATGCAAACAGAAGAGAGAAAGAAGACTTTCAGCTTTTCTACTTGGAATGTCTTAGAAGTTGAACTACTAAACTGAGCTCTTTCTGTTAAATTAAGGAAAACAAACAACAACAGCAACAGTAAACATCCTTTCAAAGGTACCTGTGTTTTAAATCTCTAATTTTCACTGCAGTTACAGTTTGAATTTTTACTCTCACCACTCTTGGACTTTATTTAAAAACGTCAGATTTTAGATTTTATACATTTCTGATGTTTATATTGATGATACTGTCATGTCTGCTGTGACGTTGCGCCACCAGGTCATACTTTTTTTACATTCCTATTTTATCCAATTAAACCTGGAGGTCCAACAACATCTTAGCTCAGTCGATCTCGGCCATCTTGGGAGGCGATTCTCATTTTGAGCTGATTGTCTCCACTTGACATTTAACACAGATTTTACTGTAAGTTTACAAGGCACTTTGTTATGGCCCTCATTTTATTCCTTTGCTGCTTGTATCTAACACCTTGGTGTAAAATGCTGGAATCTTTCTGGGGTCTTTTTGTATCTGGTATCTAGGCAACAAATGTATAAATTATCCTTTTTTAGTCCGACAATCAAGAAAGAGAAATCAAGAAGAAATCAAGAGTTTGAGGGACTACAGGCAAATCATGTTGCATTTTTTTTGTGTAAACTAATCAGATTCTTGGAGAACAGAAGTATATCAAATCTGTTCAATCTGCCGTTCATGTCAGACTACAGTTTCATTTAATAAAAGTAAACCAAGCAGCTATAAATAGTTGTTTAGGTTTATGATATCTAACAGCTTAATGCAAATACATTGGGATAATCCTTAATAACTTAATAACTCCATTTGCACTTTGACCAGATATAAGATATAAAACACAACTTTCATCAGCCAGATATTATTTGATAACAGATATTTTGTTGTACTTTTAATCAAATCTAACAATAAATCACAAATTTAGCTAAAGTTAAACAACAGAAAAAACAGCTAATCTTTGTGTTTCACATTGCTAAACCAGCAGAGTCAACCTTTTCCAGTTTTTCTTGGTCACTAATAACAATAATTGCATAACAGCTAGAACATTTTTCTACAAAAAAGGATACTCGATAACCTTCAAATGTGGTAAAAATGATTATTGGGTTATTGAATAGATTGTATTAATTTAAGTGAAAATGTCATCAGAATCAAATTCTTGACATAAATTTTTTATAAACAACATATTCAAATAGTTGCTCATGTTTTCTTTAAAAGAAAGATTCCCTCTGTAAATGTTAATGAACGGACCAAACACTTATTTGAAAGCTACACTATACTCACCAAACACAGTAAGTTGCACATTACTGTGTTTAGTAAAATAAATGAGATCAAGAAACTAAGTGGGCATCAGATTTTTAGTTCTAATTTGTTAAAATGATCATTATTACCATTATAATAGTATTTTTGTGAGCTAAAGCTTTGAGCAAGAGAGAAATATCTCAATCTTGGAGGCATTTTTTGTTTAAAAAAAATACAGAATATATTCAATTTACAGATTATGATCAATTAACGCAACATTTTTATTTGTAATTACTTAAGCAATGAACTGAGGACAATACTTATTTTTGGGAGGGGGGCTGTTCAGGTTTTATAAACAACACACTAATGAATGGAAGTAATTGATGCATGTCCAAAAGGATCTGGAAGAAATTATGACTGCTATGTTAGGTTCAACTAACAGTTATGGCAATTTCATTTCACATCAGAGGGACGCACCAAAATAATTTAATAAATAAGAAAAAAGTGAACCACGACCTCTGCTTGCTCTATGGGAGGAAGCCATCGCCGCCAGGGGGCGTCGCTGACATTTACGATGAACACCATTGTTCTGAAGAGCCTTCAGAACCTGAGCATCCTCGGTGCAAACATGCCATTGTTTCCCATTGTCAGCAAATAAAGCCGATGGGAGGAGAAATACCAGAGATACCGCATCCAAACGCTGCGCTGAAGGCTGGAGACCGCGAAGGGAAGCTGTGGCTTAATTGAATCATTTTGTTATGAATTCATGACCTTTGAACGGTGAGAAGACAGAAAAAACGGCAATTTCTGTCATCCGACTGAGATATTTTTGTTGTATTCAATTATTTACTTCCAACAAAAAGAGATAGCTAGTGTTGTAGACAGGATGAAAGAGTGGATGATGACAGTGTGCATGAAGGACACCCTTCTCCTTACGATTGACCTCATTCCAATTGATCAGAGAGCAAAAACAAAATACTATATTTACGCAAAAAAACTCAATAATGGTGCTTATTTTTTATTTTTATTTTATTCCTACAGAGAAAATCAGTACAATAAAATAAAATAACTATTCAAGTGACTCTCCAGCGCAAACCTATCATAGGCTATAATATTCTTTAAACAGAAAGCATTCATAAGCAGCGAACCGCGCAGCTGCGAGACAATGAAGCCTCTGGTTATATTTTACACTCACAAGATATGGTTGTTTGTTCCCTTTGTGACTCTCAGATACAGCAAAGCTTGATTTCACCTCCATCCATGTGGCCCAGATCCACACATAACGGCCAAACATTGCATTTAAATGAACGAAATCCAGTCAGGATTTTCATTAAAACAGAAACTGTCCGGATTTAGACTCAAATACAGGCGCATGTGGCTGAAAAAATGACAATTTTTAAGTAAACTCGTCAAGATGTATTAGTAAAATGTCCAGTAAAATAATTCTGTAAATAAAAAAGCATTGAAGAGTTTATATGTGACCATATATTTTACCGATTTCCTGATTTAAACAGATAGCGGAACAAAAGAACGGTACTTTGAAAACGCATTTATTATCCGATATTTGTCTTTAGATTTGCCAGAAAAAAAATCCAAAAGAAAATAAGAATAGAAATAATTGCTATAAGCATTTTTTTGTCTGAAAATAAAATAAAACCAAAGCTCAGAAATAACCGACATGTGTTTTGTTTTACTGCATATCTTGACAATCATTTATGAAATAAAAAATAACTTACATTTTTCACAAAGATTAAAATGTTCCTATTCTATTTAGGTTTTATCTAAGCTTTCTTAAGCAATAGTTTTCAACAAGAAAGTTATATAAATTATAATTGATTATTGAAGCTATTAACGTCGGATGCGCAAAATAAAGACGGTTCCCACTGATCAAGCATATTCTTCTTCTTTTTCTTCTTATTAGCACTTTTATTATAATTATTATTATTATTATTAATAATATTATTAATAATAATGTTAATAATAATAATAATAAACCGCTGGGTTTTGTATTGTGTTTATGGTCGCAGTCTAACATCTCAGCAGGCACATCTGACATAAAACCAACAAAGCAATAAACATGTATTGATAAAAATAATTTAAAACATAGTTTTGTTTATAATGCGGTTTAAAAAAAACTTAAGATAAGATAAATTATTTTTCATCCCTGTCTCAGTTCACTTCAAGCAAAAAGTTAGGTGATGTGAAATCAACAGCCTGGAACAAGTGAGGAGACAACAATGAAATCCTTCAACGAGACAAAACACACACACACGCACGCACACACACACGCACCCCAGACGGCCCTCTCTTTTCTCTGCAGAGGGACCCGCAGTTCGCTGCCCAGCTCTAAACAGTGACAGGGGCCCCTTTTGTCCGTCCTGGGACCCCAGACGCCATCATTAGCGCTGATTACCGCTGACCAGTTTGACAACCTTATTGACTGCTGGAAAGACTTTTTTCATCGACTCTGCCTGTCGCCTTTACTCTCAATAGAAACGGAAACATTTAGCCTCTTTGTCCCACTGAGTTTAAAGGGAAAAAAGCAGGGAAAAAAGGGCCCAGAAACCCCTTTCTTTTCTTTTTTTTTTGCGTCTCCCCTAACTCGTTTTCTGCTTATACGGATTTCATTCTGTCGCAACTTGGAGTGGAAAAATTCCCAACTAAACAGTGAAAGCTGGTTCTTAATTTTAATGTATCTGTATTTGTCATCTTAGAGGTAAAAACTCCCGATTGGTCTATAAAACAAAAAAAAAAAACATAAAAATAACAGACAAAAATTATTCTCTTTTTCAATAACGAGTAAAAAAATAACTAATCATTGGAGGAGCTGCAGCTTTTCTTCTCACTTTGCGCGTTTGAAATTAGTATTTAATGAGTATTTTTGTTGTTTCCTTGAGATTAAAATAGTTATTTTCTTTAACGGAGCATCGAGCCAGGTTTGCAATAAACTGCGTGTTTTGATCTCTCTGATCTCTCCTGCGGATCATCCGGGTTAGTGCGCCGGCCCCTCGGTGACCTCAGCCTGTCACCCCGCATTACTGAACGCGGAGCATGTTGGCCAATTAGACCTCACTCTGAAACGTGTCAATGAACGCAGCACGGTTTTAACCGCCCCCCCACCACCACAACCACCACCACCATGCATCACACACCATTTTGCTGAAATATTTCTATAAACAGAAAAAAAAATGCTCCAAACTTACATCTGTCTTGGTCAACAGTTATTTTATTAACTTATCTGTACCTCTTTTTTATTATTATTATCATTATTATTATTATTATTATTATTATTATTCAAACACAATGTCACTAAATCGCGCATGCCTACACAGGTCCACCTGTGTACAAGGTATGTATTAAAAACACCAAGCAAATGAAAATGAAAGTCCAAACGAGACAATAATAGAGCAGATCGTTTTAAATAAGCAAATAAACATTATTTATAAAACTTTAAAGTAAAAATATCACAGTTCTTCTTTTCAACATGAAATACCCACAGACCCCCCTCCCCCCGCCTCACACCCTACACCCACCTTTTTTTCTTTTTCCTTGTTTGTTTTGATATTTCTGTCCCATTTTTTAAAGTTTTTTTTTTTTTTATCTTCAGGCGCTTTTAGTCTGAAAAATGTTCCAGTTTTCCAGGTTTGAGTCAAACGGAAACAAAAGTCTAGGCCGTAAAAAAAAAAGAGCAGCCACACACGTTGGGTCCACTCGTGGTTTTGGCAGCCGTCAAACATCGGTGTGTGTGTGTGTGTGTGTGTGTGTGTGTGTGTGTGTGTGTGTGTGT
Organism: Orestias chungarensis; assembly: GCA_032876305.1. Lineage (NCBI taxonomy): Eukaryota > Metazoa > Chordata > Actinopteri > Cyprinodontiformes > Cyprinodontidae > Orestias > Orestias chungarensis. Next base: position 1,125,072 of record JAVLVB010000214.1, on the reverse strand, counting down.
GTGTGTGTGTGTGTGTGTTTGAACTCAACGCAGGCACTGTTACTTGTTTTATTAAATTGTCTTTTTTTTTGTTTCTTGTTTGTTGTTGTTGTTGTTTTGTTTTCCAACCCTCTTAATCGGCCAGTTGTCCGGTCCTCACGTCAGATGTCACATTCACTGTCGCTGGAGGTGATGGAGATGGCCGACGCGGCCGCCTTGCTGGACAGGCTGGCCTCCGGGCTGGACGAGTTCCCCAGGCGGTCCACGGTGCCGTCTTCGTCCGCCAGGGAGCGAACCGAGCCGCCGGACAGAACCTGCTGCTGTAGCCTGAGTGGAGAGAGAAAGGTGGGGGGGTCAACCAGGCCGCCATGATGGGAATGTCATCAGATGTTTGTCAAACCATTTAATCGGGTTATTTATATTATTTAGGAATCAAGGAATCAAGGAATTGTATTTGTCATCACATCACATGTGGTACATGAGGTGGGACAAAATTCTAATCCTCCGGTCCAGTTTACACCCTGATAGCAATTTTAAATACTTTAACAAATTATAAGACCTCTGCGAGAATAGGACACACCGACTTAGCCTAAGTTTACCAAATTAAATATCTATCTATCTATCTATCTATCTATCTATCTATCTATCTATCTATCTATCTATCTATCTATCTATCTATCTATCTATCTATCTATCTATCTATCTATCTATCGCTTAGATAGATACAAATATATATATATTACGATTGTGTCAGTATTGTTTGTTTTGATCATTGACGAATATAACACTATATATATATATATATATATATTTCAATTGCGGAATAATTATTATTATGATAAAAAATGTAAGGCATGGAAAACCGTATATCTAAAAATTATTTGCATCTCACTATATTATTATTACTATTATTATAATTTTTTTTTTTTTACTATTGTTGCTTGAGTTACAAAATCATTTCGGCAGTTTTTGTAGTCATAAAAAATATAAACAACAACCAACCAAATATCTAGAATACTCCCAGAGCGTCTCTGACATGAACTGCAGGTTGTGTTCACCGTATTGCTGCCATATTAACTATCGCTGTTATTGCGACATTGTGAACACAGCAGAATATTTCAGGACCAGCTTGAATTGGGCTTGTCTTGCTAAAGTGGCTCATAGGAAACACGAATCTGTGTCGTTTTATTTCTCTGCTGCAGAGAAACGCGCAGGATGCTCCAGCTCACCTGTTCTTAGCGGCCGCCGCTCTGTCTCTTTGTCTCCGGTTCTTAAACCAGTTCCCCACCTGTGTGGGTGTGAGTCCAGTGGCCTGTGCCAGCTCCCTCTTCTTGCTGGGGTTTGGGTACGGATCCTGCAAATACCACTCCCTCAACAAGTGCCGGGTTCTCTCCTTGAAGCAGTGGGTCTTCTGCTCCCCATCCCAGATGGTTCTGGGCAGGGGGAACTTCTTCCGGACCCTGTACTTGTCCACGGGTCCCAGCGGGCGGCCCCGCAGCTTCTCCGCCTCCTGGTAGTGCGCTTCGAGCCACAGCGCCTGCAGCTTGCCGTGCGACTCCTTGGTGAACTTGTGGTTCTCCAGGATGTTGTAGAGTTCGCGGAAGTTGCCGGTGTGGAAGGCGACCACGGAGCGGGCCCGCAGCACCGACTCGTTCTTGTTGAGGACCTCGCAGGCCGCCGGCGCGACGGGCAGCGACCAGAGGAAGCGGCCGAGACGCTCGACGTCGCCGCTCTCCTCCAGAGTCTCGCAGACCCCGGCGACCTGCTGGGGGCTGAAATTCAGGATGGGCAGCTGAAACATGGAGGCTTCTCCTGGAGGACCGCTCTCTCCCTCCTCTCTCCCTCTGTCTCTCTCTCTCTCCCCCCCTCTCTCCTCCGCGTCTTCTCTCCGTGCGCCGAGGAAATCCAAAAAATAAAATAAAAATAAAATAAAATGAAATAAAACAAAAAATTCTCAAACCTAATCCCAAAGTCGGCGGAGGAGCTGCAGGAGCGGCGATGCTCGGCCTCCGCTACCGCATCCTCGGCTGCAGAGATGCGGGAGCGGCGAGGATTTTCTCCGGCTGGCCTGGATCTGAAAGCAGGGGCGAGTTAAAGCCAGAGCCGAATGTGTTTTTAAGGGTGGGGGCAGAAAAGGCTCGTCGAGCCCCCTCCTATGATTTCCTATTGGATTTGGCAGATTGGCTGCGCGGTTGCCATGGATGCACGTCAATCACTGTCAAGCTCGTCCAATCAGGCGAAAAGCCGAGCTGAGCGCCTCCCTGTTTAAAACGCAATATCAACATTTTGACCTTTTTTATGTTATATATATATATATATATATATATATGTCATCGTTCCTCCCGCAGCTTGTCCTGTTTATCATCGGCTTTTTGTGCGCGGCGCGGGTTTGGGCTCAAGTGGCACAACAGACGCACGTCGACCGCGGCTTTTAAGCAGCAGAGAAATGCGCCAAACGTAAGCCGCCCTGCTGCCCGAGGTGCAAATCAGCACAAACTGTCAGCCTGCAGAACCACACAGACACGTATCGCATTAAACCGGAGCCTGTGGGGAGATTTAATCCTGCCTCACAGATCAGTTCATCTCCATTTTTCAAGCATTTGTCATTTTTTTTATAATATAATAAAAATGTATTTTAAAATCTTCAGCTGTCCATTAAGTTTTTGAATACCTATTCAGAAAAACACAATTATATTTGCTCATTTTAGCCCTGCAGCAGCGCGCATGCAGCCTTTTAGTTTTGTGGAGTGTATAGAAAACATAACAGGGGGAGAAATATGCGTGTGCGTGTGCGTGGGATTATGGACTCCTCGGGGTTTTTTTGTTTTTTTTAGTGGGCTATCAGACACACTCCGTTTTGTGCGCAGGCTGATTTAGTAAATAAGAGGGCGGATAGATGGCGCAGATGGTTTGAAGTGTCGGGTCAGATTATTTCATGGCTGGATACAGTAGGAAAGTTCATCCTGACGGAAAAGCCTGATATTATTTTCCCTGATACCCCCCCCCCCCTTCCTCCTCCATCCTCTCTCCTCATCCTCTCCACTCCCACGCGCACGCACTCATTAACTCACGCGCACGCGAGTTCTCCCTTCATCTTTCCCTGCCGCACACTCGCTCTAATTTCTCCCCTTATTATTATTTTTCTCTCTCTCATTTTGCTCGGATATGAAATGCCTTTTGGAATAAATAAAAGCTGTTTCTACTATTTCACTCAACAGCAAACCTAACCCCCCCCCCAAAATTTTTTTTTTATAAAAATCTAACAATCCATAACTTTACTGCTTCAAAAAAGTAATTTATAAGGCTATAATTAAGAGAATTAACTTGTTCCTCCATTTTCAGATGTAATCAGCAGATTGTGCATAAAGGATGGTAGGACGGCACTGACAAGGTGCCGTCCTGAAATATTCATCCGTCCGTAAATCTTTCATGTCTGCAGGCATCTTGGCCCCGAACTACATTTACAAGGACTGCAATTCATATAGAAGGAGCATCTATTAAACATAAGTTTGTTTTGAAGCTCTTAAACTGGAGGGTCGCAAATAACAGGGTTGGAAACAAAACCACATTTATGACCGATTTAAATGTTTAAAAAAATAAAAGGAGGATCAGTATGTTTTATTATTGTGAAAGCGAATTTTCTGTTTTTAAACAACACTGTAAAAATGCATTTACATGGGTTGTTCAGTTTACATCATGCATTTATAATTGTCTTATGTTCTTCTCCAAAACATTATGAAATAATAATAATAATAAAAAAACATTTCATTACATGTTTCTGTCATTTTTTTATTCTATATAAGCTCATACACATGGCATCGTTTTGCTTGCATTTCATGCAAAGCTTGTATTTCTGTGAGGATTAAGTGATGCGAGGCTGTGCGTGTTTGTGTCACGGTGTCATCACAGATTGGCCTCCTGACACCAATATCTCCACACATTCACTGCAGCAACACAGTGGATCTCATTCAAAGAGAACCTTTTTTTTTCTTGGCCATTTAGTCCATGAATCATGGAGTCTTCAGACAAAACCACGAGTTGTTGCTTGCATTATTTTACATCTTAAGTGCAATAAACTGATGATTCTGGAAAGAAGGAAACAAAAACAAGAGATTTGTTTCCTTCTACATTTAAATCAACAACAACTTTCATTAGTTGTAAAAAGATAAACTGCGAAACTTGACTGATAATCAATTAAGAGGTTCAGGAGAAAAACATCTTGGTTAAAAAATAGATATTTATACATATTATAAAAAGTTTTTCTGCGTGCTCACAATTTTTTTTCTCGCAAAGATCTTTTATTTAAAGTTTAAAGGAGGACTCTTCCATTACCTGCTGGAAAATGTTTGTCAAGTTGTTTTAACAAGAAAATATGCAAACAAAAAAACCTGAATTCTGCAGGAAACACTTATTAATCGTTGCTTCATCTCATTGCTTAAGATGAAGGAATTTCTCAGTATAATGATGAATTTGGCAACAATTTCAGCTGCTCGGTGGGTACCTATTAATTTTTTTTTTTTTTTATCATCTGTGCTCAAAGATTTTTCAACTAGTCAGAAAACAACCAAGAGTGTATTTGCAGCATTGTGTCTCAACAAATATGTCAATTAAAACATTCATTTTCACCTCATGCAGGAGCTGCAGAGAGCAGATAATGTGCAGTTTCACCTGCAGGCTGGTGCAGATAGGTGTCCTCCATCTGATGCTGAGCTGTAGCTTCAGAGAGACAAACGTCATCACACATGAGGAGCTGCACATTTTCTTTCTATTTTCTTTTTGCAATAAAAGCTGGTTTACTTTCTGTCATCATTAACACAGCTGGGTCGCAGCTCGCCCTGGGCGGAGGGAGCCAGGGGTGGGTAGGGGGATGGACGAGAGGAGAGGAGTGGGAACTGTTACGAACAGGCTGGAAGTGACCCAGATTCCCTGGGATCACTGGAGCAGACGAGACGCTTCGAGAGCCTGTCACCAACGGCCCTCCTGCAACCAACCGGCCCAGGCCTACCTTCCCCTGAACCCATCTGCTGCCTCTCCTTCTGTGCGCGCACGAGCTTGCATGAACGCTGCTGTGTCAACACGTCTCTCTGCAGAACAAGAGGCTAACATGCAGCGTTTTCAGATGCCTCCACCGAGGATTAACGTCTCCAAATTGAGATGATCAAATCAGCGATGGTAGCAAATAACCCCGGAATGACCCGGACACGTTTGAAATCTGCCCGCCTGGTGCAGCAGGACTCACAGAGAGGCCACTCCGCTCGTGGTGCCACGTGGCTCCACGGTGACAGCAGAGTTTAAGCCAAATCTCTCCCAGAGTTGGGTTTTTGAGACCTATTTACCCCCGGGGGCAGCACCGGCTCTCCACGCTGCGTTTAATCTGTGGATTTGCGGTAACAGAGAAGACTTCTTATCCGCTGACCCTTTGACCTCTGGTGTACATAATCCAGTGGCTTTCAGTCACATAGCACAGCTGACATGGAGGCAGGAGGGTGAAACCGGTGCAGCAGTGAGTTTCAGGCCGGCTCTCTGACAGAAATAGCAGGTTATTCACAGTTAGAACAACCAGAACTCATGAGGTTTGACTTTGTCCAGTCCGAAACGTCGATGCACGGTTTAAACGGTTTGCATCTGTGCTGTGAAACGTACTCATCTCCAAGTGTTTGCAGAGCTCGGGTTAAAAACAGGCTTGTTTTGGTTAGATCACAGAAACACTTTGGACCTGGGTCAAAGAGATTTTCTCTTGTGTAAATCTCCGCAGGGTTCCAGCGTTTCACAAAATGTCTTACCAGCCATCTGTTGCCCCCGTAAAAAACGTAACTTCACCGAATTATCCTTTTGTCATGCTGCTCGAAATTGAAACGCCGATTTGAGAGAGTTGTTTTCCAGAATCTCAAAGCTCCATCTTCACCACCGGTTCCAAAGACGACACGGGGAGGCTTCGTTTGACTGCTGCAAACAAACAATGCTTTGAGAAAGGACCTTGAATCCTTGGCAGAAAGCCATTAGTAATACCTTGAAACCTACCCTTTTTTCTTCCTTCAAAAACACATTTGTAGAGCATGTTACAGAGCGCATGCAAGTATTACATCCATTCCACTCTTGAATGCAGTCAATTTCTGGCCAGATAAAGGGCTAAATGAATCCAGGGTGGGTGACTGGGGGAGGGGGGTGCATGGTGCACAGTGCAGCACTTCATCCAGTCTGCATTTGTGAGTGTTTGTGTGAGAGCAACAGAAAGAGCTGAAATCGCAAATAAACACATGTACAACATCATCTATATAGAAGTCAGGGGAAGAACGTTCTCCCGGGTGTGAGGCAACATTTTGTTTGTGATCTTGAAACGGCTGAGCAGCAAAAAAGGAAAGCTATTTTAATTAATAGATGCATGTATATGTAGACTGTTGATTTCAAAAGGCAATGAAAGGCTTCTGTTTTATTTATACCCAGATTTAAATACATATTATGATCTTAAATGTCGATCAATCGAAAGCGAAATTCACATGATAATCAGGAATTTGACCTCCGGATACACAGTAATGTTCAATAAATGACAAAAGTTCATTATAAAGCTGCACAAAACGTTCAAATGAAACCAAATTATGGTGAAAACAGGAACTTTGGGGCTTTATTGTTGCATAAGAAATATAGCAATGTGGCCTCAATGTAAAAAAAAAAGAAGTGTAATAATAAAGTAATAAATGTTTGAGTTGATGTAGATCATGGGCAGGAAGGATCTGCATGAGTCAGAGTTGCAGCAGCTCTTCTAAGCCTCTGACTGAAGACGCTGTTTTAGAATGACGGTCCCATTAAGAGGATGTTCAGGGTTTCATTGTATTTCACTTGATACAGAATCTATCTTGGCACCATCATCTCCAGATGTTCCCCAGAAGAAAACTGACTTTCTTTATCAGAACGATAAAGAAAGCTTTTGTGTATCGTCCCTGCTCCTGATTCTGCTTCCCTAACAGATGATCGCATGCAGAACAGGTATCACTCTCCACAGCAGACAGAAGCTCTCATAACAAGCATTGAACCTCTTGCGCTTCCTCAAGCACCAGTCTTTTCTGGCTCTTCGTGTAGAAAGCTTCGCTTTATTCTAATCTCTCATCAGCTGTAAGAAAAAGTAATTAATAAGGCTCACAAACATCAGTCTGGATGAACTTTGCAATATTTTTGCCGTTAATTGATGATGACTGTAAATATACAGGGGGGGGAAAAAGGGATGGCGTGCGTGGATGGATTGCGGATCTTACGTGACGAGACAGCGGGATGGATGAATGCGTGCAGCCTCCCACTCAAAACTCCAAACACTGACACGATATAGCATCGATCAGGACGACGGCGGGGAAATAAAGCAATAATAAAACTAATCATCACATCGCAGAAACCGGAAACAAACTCATTTATACTCAACTCCATTCTGACACCTGGGAATTGTGGGTTTTATTTGTATGTTTTTTTAAACTGTACCACCAGCTGTAAGCGTTTAAACACATGGGCATCTTTTGTGTGCCTTTTAAATCTGCTCAGAAAGACGTTTCTTACCTTTTCTCTTCTTTTTTTTCTCCTGGTCGAGGACACAGGCCAACCTCTCAATGAAAAATTAAACAAATAACGCGATCAAATAAAAAAACCCACGAATAAATACATTAGCGACACACACACACACACACGCACACACACACGCACGCACGCACACACACACACACACACACACACACGCGCGCGGCGGTCCTTGACGACACGGAAAGGTGACAGAAGTCAAAACCCATCATGGTCAGAAGCGGCTCTGCTGCCACAGGATATGCGAGCCTCACCTCCACTTCACATTGTCTGAGAGCTTCTTTGCCTCAAAGTCAAGACGCACACACTCATAGACACACGCACGCACGCACGCACAGCTCTCAATACATGTCTTCTAGCAACACACTTTGCTCTTTTGTCTGCACCATAACAGTTTGCTCCAACACTGACACCGCGGTGAAGTTAGTTTGAAGTTGGATATTGGATATTCAACCTCCGCAGAGTTAGCGGTGTCTCCCTCCAGCGCGGGCCGATACAGGTGGACTTATTGCGGCTTCCGCTCCTCAGTTCCTCCCTCCTCCGAAACATGGTTGTTGATTTAGGGACCGTCAATAAAGTTCCGACACAAGCACTCTTGAGAAACAAAAATGAATATCTTTCTTTCTATGGCACACAGATGAAAACAATACTTTGGAATTATTCTACACAGTAACAGAGATAAGAAATAGTTGTTTTTATTCGATTTTAACACATTTTCAAATTTTTATAAATTTTTACGGTTAATAAATATAATTTTTCTTCAATAGCTCCCAGATTATCAGTCACACTTACTCCAAATCAGTCTTAAAATTTTTTTCTAGGTGGTACAGATGAGGCACACTTGTTTTTATTCTATTTTAACATTTTTTTATTTTTTTTATAAATTTTTACTTTTAATAAATATCTTATTTCTTCAATAGCTCCCAGATTATCAGACCCACTCAGTTAAAATCAGTCTTAAAATGTTGCAATAGATGGCACAGATGAGGCACACTTGTATTTATTCAAGTCTAACCTATTTTCAAATTTTTATTGATTTTTACTGTAAATATTTAGCATATTACTTCAATAGCTCCTAGAATATGTGACCCAATCAATTAAAATCAGTTTAAAATGTTCTTAAAGGTTGCACAGAGGAAGCACACTTGTTTTTATTCCATTTTAACAAATATTTTATTTTTTATGAACTTTTATTGTCAATAAATATCATATTTCTTCAATAGCTGCCAGGTCTTGTAACCCAATCACTTAAAATCAATCTTAAAATGTTGTAATGGATGGCACAGATGAGGCACACTTGTTTTAAACATTAGTGCTGCTAAACGCCTTTTACGCCCGTTTTGAGGCAAATCACACTGTACCTCCGGTAGAACCCACCGCTACTGAACCGAACACACTCACTGTCTCTGTGGCTGACGTGCGCAGGTCTTTTAAATGCAATAACACCCGGAAGGCAGCCGGACCGGACGGCATTCGTGGACGTGTTCTTAAAGTCTGTGCGAATCAGCTAGCAGGAGTGTTGACGGACATTTTCAATCTGTCTCTTTCTCTCTCAGTCGTGCCAGCATGCTTCAAACTGGCCACCATTGTCCCCATTCCAAAGACTGCTACTGCTACCACTACATGCTTAAATGACTGGCGCCCTGTTGCTCTGTTGTCTGTCATAAGCAAGTGCTTCGAGAGGCTGGTCAAAGACTTCATCTGCTCATCGCTGCCTGAAACCCTGGACCCTCTACAGTTCGCTTACAGACAGAACAGGTCCACTGATGATGCTATAGCCCTGACACTCCACACTGCTCTATCTCACCTGGACATGAAGGACACATGTGTGAGAATGCTGTTTGTAGACTACAGCTCAGCTTTCAACACCATTGTACCTTCAAGATTGGACATGAAGCTCCGCGACCTGGGTCTGAACAGTTCTCTGTGCAACTAGATCCTGGACTTTCTGTCTGATAGACGCCAGGTGGTCAGGATGGGAAGCATCACCTCCTCCTCACAGACCCTCAACACCGGAGCTCCCCAGGGCTGCGTTCTGAGTCCCCTACTCTACTGCCTGTACACACATGACTGCACTGCTAGTCACAGCTCCAACGTCATCATCAAATATGCAGATGACACGTCGATCATAGGCCTGATCTCCAACAACT